>JACEEZ010010265.1:77500-125000 GCA_016584305.1 Chionoecetes opilio | reverse complement strand
GAGGAGGAGGAGGAGGAGGAGGATTACATAGGATTACATAGGAATAACAGACACCAGGAGACCTATTGGTCCATGACGAGGGTATCTGCTGAACTACATACTACTAACTATCAACTACTTGTAAGAAAACAGTTGGAAAAGGATACCATGTCCTTAAAAGAAGATAGGAACACGGAAGTAGTGCAGAAAAATAGGGTATGAAATATACTAACTACAACTACCACTACCACTACAACTAATCGATCCGGGGGACTAAATATGAATTCGCAGGGCACTATCAATACCCATTTACTTTACAGTGCGCGTCAAGTCTGTTTTTAAATGTAGTTATTGTGCTGGCTTCGACAACATTTGCTGGTAACTTGTTCCATCGATCAACGACTCTAACATTGAAATAAGTTTTACGGAGATCAGTGATGCAACGTTGACCGTTTAGTTTTAAACCATTATTTCTTGTTGTCACTTGAGTTGAAAGCTCGAATAGGTTCTCTTGATTAATGACATCAAATCTTTTTAGGATCTTAAAGGTTTCTATCAAGTCCCCACGGATTCTACGATCCTTTAAGGAAAACATATTAAGTTTCCGCAGTCTCTCTTCATAAGATGAATTTCGCAGAGATGGAATTTGTTTGGTTGCTCTTCTTTGCACTGATTCCAATTTTGCTTGGTCTTTTACGAAACAGGGCGACCAGAATTGAACGGCATATTCCAAGTGTGGCCTAACCAAGGACGTGTATAATTGTGTCATTACTTTCGGAGTTTTGTGTTCAAAATTGCGTTTAATAAATCCCAACATCATATTTGCCTTTTTACAGGCAGCTAGGCAATGCGGACTGGTTTTAAGATCATTACTGATGATGACACCTAAATCCTTTTCTTGCTGTACTTCAGTTAACGATTTATTTTGCTTTTGATAGTTATATTTGAGGTTATCGTTGCCTATATGCATTACTTTACATTTATCGGAATTGAATTTTAATAGCCATTTATCACTCCAGTCTGATAGTTTGTCGAGGTCACTTTGTATGAGTTCGCAGTTTTCTCTAGTATATGCTTTACCGCCTAATTTGGTGTCGTCTGCAAATTTCGATATTTTAGATACAAGTCCGCAGTCCAGATCGTTGATATATATCAGAAAAAGAGTGGGACCCAAGACCGAGCCCTGAGGCACCCCACTAGTAACATCTAACCAATCAGATGTTTCACCATTTATTACTACCCGTTGTTTACGATTTGAAAGCCAATCGCCAATCCATGAACATAGTTGCTCTCCTATGCCATGTGCCCTTAGCTTGGTCAAAAGTCGCTTATGGGGAACTGTATCGAAGGCTTTCTGAAAATCAAGGTATATTACATCCGAGGGAATTTTAGCGTCCCAGTTTGAATAAATGACATTAAAAAAATCCAGTAGGTTTGTTAAGCAGGATCTCTTATTTCGAAATCCATGCTGCGAGTTTAATATTGAGTTATTTTCATCGAGAAAAGACACTATTTTATCCCGCAATATTTTCTCAAATAGTTTAACAGTCACAGACGTTAGACTAATTGGGCGATAATTACTTGCGAGGCTCTTACTCCCTTTCTTGAATATCGGTGTAACATTAGCTAATTTCCACATACTAGGAACATTTTTGTCCAATAGCGATTTATTGAGGATAATCTTTAGTGGAAGCGAAAGGTGACTGTGACATTCGCGAAGTAATCGCGGCGAAATTTCGTCCACCCCCACGGATTTTGCTGGGTCAAGTTTCTGCAAATACTTTGATACTTCGTCTACTGTTATCTCTCCTATTTCCAATCTATCACTTTCGAGTCCCGCATACATGTTTACTGGTTCTGGTAATGGAGCTTCGTCTTCTTTAATAAATACCGCATTAAAGTAAGCATTGAGTACGACTGCCATGCTCTTATTATAATTATCATTTACCAAGATGTTATTTTTATCTTTCAGTGGAGGAGGAGGAGGAGGAGGAGGAGGAGGAGGAGGAGAGGAGGAGGAGGAGGGAGGAGGAGGAGGAGGAGAGAGGAGGAGGAGGAAGAGGAGGAGGAGAAGGAGGAGGAGGAGGAGGAAGAGGAGGAGGAGGAGGAGGAGGAGGAGGAGGAGGGGAGGAGGAGGAAGGAGGAGGAGGGAGGAGGAGGAGGAGGAGGAGGAGGGGGAGGAGGAGGAGGAGGAGGAGGAGAAAGAGGGATTACGCAGCAGAGGAATGTCCAGAGAAGAATGCAAGAGGGAATGAGGGAGAAGGAAGGAAGGAAGGAAGGAAGGCAGGAGTGCAGGAATGAGAAGGAGGTAAAAAGGAAGGAAGGCAAGAGGAAGACGGAGATTTGTGGAGTGGAAAGGTAAAAAAAGGAGGAAGAGACAAACAGGTGGTGAGGAGGAGGAAGAAGAGGAAGAGCAGAGGTGGGAGTCGCTAAACGACATGAAAGAATGAAAACAGAGAAAAAACTGTAGAAAGAGTAAATGGAGTGCTAAAAGGGAGAAGACAAGGATAAATAGATGGCTGGAGGAGGCGACCGTGATGAAGGAGGAGGAGGAGGAAGGAGTAGGCGATGAAAGACTTGAAAAAGAAATATGAAAACAGCAAAAAAGATGGAGTAAGAGATACAGAGGGATAAAGGCATGGAGGAGGAGGAGGAAGAGGAGGAGGAGGAAGAGTAGCATGGCGGAAACGGGTCAGGCTTGCCACACATTCAGTTTTTCCCTATTTCCTTTCTAAATCTACGCTTTTCCAGCTTGAATCCGTTACTTCTTGTTCTACCCTGGTTAAAAGCCGTAAGAACTTTTCCTACCTCTCCTTTATTAAATCCCTTTATCCACTTAAAAACTTCTATCAGATCGCCCCTTACTCTGCGTCTCTCGAGTGAGTGTAATTTTAATAACTTCAATCTCCTCTCATAACTAAAGTTACGCATCCCAAAATGATACAAGGGATGCGTAACTTTAGTTATGAGAGGAGATTGAAGTTATTAAAATTACACTCACTCGAGAGACGCAGAGTAAGGGGCGATCTGATAGAAGTTTTTAAGTGGATAAAGGGATTTAATAAAGGAGAGGTAGGAAAAGTTCTTACGGCTTTTAACCAGGGTAGAACAAGAAGTAACGGATTCAAGCTGGAAAAGCGTAGATTTAGAAAGGAAATAGGGAAAAACTGGTTCACAAATAGGGTGGTGAATGAGTGGAATGGGCTCAGTAGACAGGTAGTTAGTGCGGAGTCATTAGGGAGCTTTAAAGGGGAGCTGGATAGGTTCATGGATGGGGATGAAAGGTGGATGTAGGTAGTGTTCGGTGACAGGAACTACCACGTGTAGGCCTCGCGGCCTCTTGTAGCTTCCTTATTTTCTTATGTTCTTATGTTCTTATGTTCAACACACCGTCCGATATTTACCCGCCGGAGGAGTGGGGCGTCTCCTTAGTAATTACCTTGCAGTATACAGGCGGAGGTGTGCCCGGACGGAGAGCCCAGACTGCAAGCCCTTCTTCCCTTCCTCTTTAAGCTGCTTCAAGCGGCTTCCAAAGGGTATTAATGGTTTACTGTGGCAGAGTACGGTGCTGAGAGGAGGTAGAAGAAGAGGAAGAGGAATACATTTGAATGCATAGGAATAACAGATACCAGGACACCTATTGGTCTATAACGAGGGTATCTGCTGAACTACATTGTACAAACTATCAACTACATGTAAGAGGGCAGTTGGAAAAAGATACCATGTCCTTAAAAAAAATTGGAACATAGAAGTTTCGTAGTGGAGAATGATAGAATATGAAGTATGCTACCTAGAACTACCACTAACAATAATCGATCCGGGGGGCATATTCTCCAGGCGCTCTCCCTTTTCGGCAGACCGCTAGGTTAGGTTAGGTTAGAAAAACGTTACGTTAGGCTAGGTTAGGTTAGGTTAGGTTAAGGTTGACTATTATTATGGTAACTTTGTGTGGGAATCACAGTGAGGTTATTTTCAAGAAAATCCTGTCGTTAGTTTCGGAGCTACAGCCATGCGTAGAGGGCAGCCAACTGCCGAAATGGGCGCACTCATGAGGAATATGCATCCGGGGGACGATATAATATAATTCATATAGATTAGCTCAGAATATAAGATATATATAACAGAATATAACAGCTCTTCCTCCTTAATATTTTTCTATCCTTCTCTTTCTCCTCGTTTTCTTACTATAATTTTCTTGAATCGAAGGGTTCGAAGACACGCATTTATACTCTCTCTCTCTCTCTCTCTCTCTCTCTCTCCTCTCTCTCTCTCTCTCTCTCTCTCTTCTCTCTCTCTCTCTCTCTCCTCTCTCTCTCTCTCTCTCTCTCTCTCTCTCTCTCTCTCTCTCTCTCTCTCTCTCTCTCTCTCTCTCTCTCTCTCTCTCTCTCTCTCTCTCTCTCTCTCTCTCTCTCTCTCTCGAACACACACACACACACAAGGTTTAGCTATCACCAGTCCTTCTCATAAGCTATTAGGAGGAGGAGGAGGAGGAGGAGGAGGAGTTGTGATATTTTTGTACAAGTAGATGAGTTGTTATCTTGAATTTCACTTATGGTGAGGTGAAAGAAGCAAAAAGTTGAAGTAAATGTAACAATTAGGTGATGAAAAGGTGGTGGTGATGATGATGGTGGTGTTGATGAAGATGAAATAAAGTGAGTATTAGAAGGATGGATGGAGTTTATTTATCTCCTTTAGGAAGGTTTTAAGGAGTCTTAAGACTCTTTCCCTTGTTTTCATTTTTTTTTTTTTTTTTGGGAGGGAAAAGGGGGTGGAAGGGGAGAAAAAATTCCCATTGATAAAATTTGATAGATCCGTGGAAGGCAAAGGGAAGGCTTTCCAAAGGCGATTTGTTGGAAAAGTGTTATAAATGTAATTAGCAAAGATCATGATTTTCTCTATATTTTTTATTTTTTATATATGGTTATAATATGGAAAAAAATTTAAATGTGTGGAATTCAATTAAAACAATTTTTATTTGTATGGAAATAGTGTTTGTAAAAAAAGTAGGTTGAAACCCAATAAAAATAAAAATTTTAAGCCTACAGCCCAAAATGGAACATATACGGAAATAATTTCTACGACAATGCGTTAAAAAAAAAGGGGGGGAGGTAGCAGAGGGGTTAGCTCCGATGCTTCCGGTGACCCCAGTTTGATCCCGACGAAAACCAAAAAAATTTCTTTTCGTCGAGGGCCTAAGAAAACCCCCATCCCGCCCATTACCACCTTTGATTGGAGTGCATTGGAGGAACAAGGGGGCGGCATGAGCCTCTAAACAGGGTCATATAAAAATCTGCCAGCGCCCCCACACCGCCGGCACTTTTTCTATTTTTGTATTTCTGTATTTTTGTACTTGGTATTTGTCCCCCCCCTTTTGAATTCCCCCCCCTTTTTTCTCAAAAACTTGAAATTTAAACAAGCAAGGGGCCAAAAATCCAGCCCCCAAGGGGAAATCCAGAGCCTACCCCCCGAGCCTGGGTCCATGCCACAGCCCCTATAGGGACAGATGTGAAAAAAAAAAAAAAAAAAAAAATGTGTATAAATTTTAAATTTATCAGCTTTTTTATAAGGTTTATATCTTAATTGGGGGCAGGCATGGTGGTGACAAAAAAATTTAATTTAATATTTTAAAAATTTTGTGGTTTGGTGTTTTCGTTGTTGTGGTTTTGTCCTTTTTGTTATTACGGGTGGGTTGGGGTGTGGGGGGGGGGGGGGGTGGGGTGGGGGGGGGGGGGGGGGGGGTGGGGTTGGGGGTTGGGTTGGGGTTAAAAAAATTGGGGGGGGGGGGGTAAGGGGGGGGGAAAAAGGGGAAAAAAAAAAAGGGGGGAAAGAGAAAAAAAGGGGAAAAGTGGGGGAGGAGGGAAAAAAAGGGGAAGAAAAAGTGAAAAAGGGGGGGAAAGGAAGAGGGGAAAGGGAAAAGGGGGAGGAGAAAGGGGGGGAATGGGGGGAAAAGGAGAGAAAAAAGGGAAAAGGAAAGGGAAGGAGGGGAAAAAGGGGAAGGAGAGAGGGGGGGCGGGGGAGGAGAAAGAGGGAGAGAGAGGGGAGAAAAAGGAGAGGGACGGGGGAAAGAGAGAGGGGGGAAGAGAGAAGAGGGAAAGGGAGGAGGGAAGGGGAAAAAGAAGAAAGAGAGAGAAGAGGAAGAGAGAGAGAGAGAGAGAGAGAGAGAGAGAGAGAGAGAAGAAAGGAAAGAGAGAGGAGAGAGAGAGAGAGAGAGAGAAGAGAGGAGGAGGGGGGAAGAGAGAGGAGAGAAAAGAGAGAGAGAGAGAAGAGGAGAGGAGAGAGAAGAGAGAGAGGAGAGAGAAAAGGGGAGGAGAGAAAAAAGGGAGAGAAAAGAGAGAGACGAGAGAGAGAGAGAGAGAGAGAGAGAGAGGAAGAGAGGAGAGAGAGAGAGAGAGAGAGAGAGAGAGGAGAGAGAGAAGAGAGAGAGAGAGAAGAGGAGAGAGAGGAGAGAGAAGATAGGAGAGAGAGAGGGAGAGAGGAAAAGAGAAGAGAGAGAGGAGAGAGAGAGAGAGAGGGAGAGAAGAGAGGAGAGAGAGGAGAAGAGAGAGGGAGAGAAGAAGAGGAGAGAGAGAGAGAGAGAGAGAGAAGGGAAAAAGGGTGAAGAGAGAGAGAGGGGACGGGGAGAGAGAGAGAGGGCCCTTTAAATTTTCCCCCCCCCGGCCCACCGGGCCCCCTGACGCTCTCCCCCACCATCGGTAGGCCCAGAAAACGTCCAACCCTACATTAAAGATTATTTCCGCCAATGTCCTGGTCCCCGAACGAACATCGAGACCTGACCCAAACTGTGTACACGACATATGCTGACTAGTTGTGGCGACGGAGCCCCGGCTCAAAAACGGGTTGACCCCAGTTCGGCAAGAACTGGCTAACCCAAGGAAAGGAGGGACCCCCCTGAGCGAGAAGGGTGGCGGTGTGGCTGTCGTTCAAGGAAGGAGTGCAAGCCCAGCACCCGATGTGGTCCCGCCCCCCCCATATGGAGGTGATGTTCTGGGAGTGATGGTGATCGATCACCCATCCTGCTGTGCGCCATGTATCGCCGCCACGCAGGGCCCCGCCTCGCTCCGTACCTACGGGGCCCCCGGACGACTGATGTTGGGCACCGCTGCAGGCACGTCTGGTGGTGGGCGATCTCAACCACCACCTGGAACAGCTGCCTATGAGAGCCCCTCACTGTGCAGGGTTGAGGACCACATGATTCCACACACGAGGGGGTGGGACACTGGCCCCTGTATCTTGACCTCCAGGGGGAACAATCTGCTGCCCCAGCTGGGTTAGTGGGCAGCTCTGACCACCACGTGTTTTAACACAGTAGATATGGGCGTGGCCGGGACGGGGCCACCTCCCGTCTGTCGGTTGGGGGAAAAGCGGAGGGCTCCTTGCGCCGTGCCTGGTTACACGGCTTGGGGTACTTTGCCGCGGGATGGGGGGGATAATAGTCGCGACCCCTTTATTTCCCGCCCTGGCCCTTCAGAGACCCATGTGCCCCCACCGCGACTACACCACAAACCCCAGGATCAGCCAGGGTTTTGGCACTTTCCCCGTGTTGCGGCCAAACCCAAGTACTCAGCGTGGCCCGTTTAAAGGGGAAACCCGACCGGTGCAAAAAGGCCTGCACCGGGGGGCCCTGCAGGAGGATGGGGTGCCCAGCAAAGGGGCCCATAAAAAAGTGGGAGGAGGATTTGGCCGCAAACTACGAGGCCCAGGCGGGGGAAAAACAGGACTTGGTGGCCCGGTTTAAAGGAAAAACAGGGAATCAGCCCCAAGATTCAATCCTCCCCACCAAGCGGACGGAACAGAGCGTCAGCAGCAAGGAGAAGGCTCAGGCGGAAAATCTTTCTGCAAGTGAAGGGGGAGGGGCCCCCCAGCGCCCCCCCCTCGTTGGAAGCAGTGGAACAGACAGCCCAACAAGGTGGAGGTACGCGGGCGCGGTCGAGCACATCTTGAAGGGGCCCTCGACCAAAAAAAAAGCCACGGCCCCCTGAGACGTCGGGCCCGCATTTGTTAAAAAAAGTGCGCCGGGGCTGTCTGTCCCTCACCACATCTTCATGCCTGCCTGCGGGAAAACATCTGGCCTGCAGCGGGGAAGGAGGCCGGGGGGTTCCCTGTTCAAAAGAGGGTTTCAAGATCGCCCCCAAAAAAATACGGGGCCCATCTCCGCTGTCTGTGGGGGGAAAAGTGTTCAAGGATGTGGCAGAGGTAATCTGTCGTCACCTCAGGGGAAAACTACTCCTCTCGGACCAACATTTTGGGTTCAGACCTGGACGGTAACCTCTGGACCTGCTGAGTTTCTAACCCGAAACTGGCAGGACGCCGGATGACGGCCAGGACACTCGTGGTGGCCCCTTGAAAGGGGTCCCTTTTGGGACGGGGTGTGGCACGGGGCCCTTCCAAAAAAACCCGAGCAAAAAGGTCCAGGGTGCCCTCCTGTGCTCTGGGGGACTACCTGCAGGGAAAGCCCCCCTCCAGGTCGCGTTAACGGGCATCCCTCTGAGTCCCTCCCAGTGGAAGCATCGTCCCAAGGGTTTGTTGGGGCCAGTCCTGGGGAACATTAGGGGACGATTTTCCCAGCAGCTCCCAGCAGTCTGGGCCCTACGTGATGACGTTCTCCCTGCCCTCCCCGCGACATGACAGTGGGCGTGCTGGATGGGGTCAATCGCAGTGATGTTATAAGGAGTGGGGTACACGTTGGGGGAACTTTGCCCGGAAAAGACACAGGCAAGGTGGTTTCCGTTCCCCCGCTGCCGGGCCAGCAGGGGAAAGGGGAGGCTGGGGTTTTTGGTGGCGTTCCTCTCCCACTAGGAAGCCGTCAAGGTTCGGGAGTAGAGGTGGCGAGAGCTAAGGTTTGAGGGCCCCACAAAAAAACACATTGCAAAAAAGGCCTTCACAGGGTCTCCCCGCGATGGGTAGCCAGATTCCTCGAAGGGGAGGGAAACCTTTGCTCTATAAGGCCCAGATACGGCCTTATTAGAGTACGCCGCCCTCCCCTGGATGTGGGCGCACCCCGCACACCGGAGGGGACAGCACCCCCCAGCGTCGAGCCCTGCGAGGTGGATGCAAAGACCCCCCAGACCCCCCAGACCCACCACCCTGTTCGAGCTGGTGAGCCCTCCGACCTCTGGAACTCGCAGGGATGCCCGGGGGGCGCTTGTTATTCCACAAGGCCAGGGCGGGGAGTGCAACCCCTGTGGGTTCGACAGCCCCGAGATGCCACGCGGGCACGAAAACGGTTTTACCGTGGTGAGCGGGGAGGTGCCGCGTTCCCGTGCAGCCGCACCAACGCCCCTTTTGGGGCCGCGTCTAGGAGTTGGAACATTTTCACGGGGCCCCGTCCCTACATCCAGAGATGAACACACAAAATGCAAAATTGGCGGCCAATCGGGGGGAGACTTTGAAGCCCACCCCCCTGAGCTAGTGATACGTGAATATGCAGCAACAGTGCCTCAAAAAAACTTTTGGATACATAAATGTATATAATGTTGTTTTTAGGGCTTTATATTTAGTGTAAATTTCCCCAAAGAAGGTAGGCACGCAGGCACCTTTGGGGTTTGTTTTAGTATGTTTAAAAAAAAAAAAAAAAAAAAAAAAAAAAAGAGGGAAGAGGAGAGAGTGAGAGAGAGAGAGAGAAGAAAGAGAAGAGAGAGGAGAGGAAGAGGGGGATGGGGAGGGGAGAAAGAGAGAGAGAAAAAGAGAGAGAGGAGAGAGGAGAGAGAGGAAGAGAGAGAGAGAGAGAGAGAGAGGGAAGAGGAGAGAGAGAGAGAGAGAGGAGGGGAGAGGAGAGGAGAGAGGAGGAGAGAGAGGAGAGAGAGAGGGGAGAGAGAGGGAGAGAGAGAGAAAAGAGGGGAGACGGGGGAGAGAGAGAGAGAGAAGAGAGAAGGAGAGAAGAAGGGGAGAGAGGAGAAAGAGAGGGAAAAGAGAGAGAGAGAGAGGATGAGAGAGAGAGGAGAAGGGGGGAGAGAGAGAGGAGAGGAGGAGAAAAAGAGAGGAGGGAGAGAGAGAGAGGGAGAGGGAGGAGGGGAGGAAGAGGAGAGAGAGCGAGAGAGAGAGAGAGGAGAGAGAGAGAGGGGGAGGAAGAGAGAGAGAGAGGAGAGAGAGAGAGGAGCGAGAGAGAGAGAGAGAGGAGGAGGAGAGAGAGAGAGGGAGGAGAGAGGAGAGAGAAGGGGGAGGGGGAGAAGAGGGAAAGAGAGAGAGAGAGAGGAGGGGAGAGGGGAGAGGAGGGAGAGGGAGAGAGAGAGAGAAAAAAAAAACAAAAAAAAAGAGGGAAAAAAAAAAGGGAAAGAAGATTAAAAGGGGGGGGGAAAAAGAAAAATAAAGGAAAAGAGAGCTTTGCCCTTTTTTCAAACTTCAGGCCTTTTTAAATTTTAAGAAAAATTTTATTTTGTTTAAAAAAAATAATTTTTTATTTTCCTTTTTTTGCCCCTTTGTCTTTTCTTTCCCTTTTTCTTTTTTTCCCCCCCTTTTCTTTTTCAGGTTTTTCTTTTTTTCGTTTTAAAAATTAAAATTTTTCCTTTTACTTTTTATATTCCCAAAAAAAAACTCCAGTGGATATCCATCCCCCTATTTTACCTTTTTCCCCCCTTTTCTTTTTTCCCTTTTTTTTTGTCGATCCAAAATTTCTTTTCTTAACCTTACATCACAAAAGAGGGAGAAATTTTTTTTTAAGGAATTTTTTGGGGAAGGCCCAAAAGGATTTTTAGGGTTACATGGGGGAAAGAAAAGGGGAGATTTTAGAGAAGCTGGGGAAAGGAAGAAGAAAAGAAGAAAGAGGAGAGAGAGAGAGAGAGAAGAGAGGGGGAGGAGAGAGAGGAAGAGAGAGAGGAGGGAGAGAGAGAGGAGAGAGAGAGAGGAGAGAGAGAGAGAGAGAGAGAGAGAGAGAGAGAGAGAGGGAGAGCGACGAGGTGAGGGAAAAGGGGGGAGGGGAGAAAGAAGAGGGAGGGAAAAGGGAAAAACCGCCCAGGGACCGCCACAGGGCCGGGCCTAGCCGGAAATCCATGGTTTTTTGTGGGGGAGGCTGCCGAAATTCCCTCCATGAGGGATCCCCCCCCATTTTTCAAAATGGTGCCAAAAACTTCCGAAGGTTTCCCCAAGCAAGGTCCCTGGCTCTTTTGTTTTTTGAGAAATGGCCTTTTGTACGGGGCCTGAGAAATGGGGAAAAAAAGTCGATTAGCCCTGCCTGGAAAAAATGCCAAAAAAGGGTTTCCCCCCCAAGAGACAGGTCCTCTGGTTTCTACTCAAAAGTGCACCAACTCAAAACACCAAGGGCATGGTTTTTTGCCAACATCCCCGGCATGTAAAAAAAGGGGTTTTTGGAAGGGGAACGCTTGAAAGGGGGGCACTGCCCCCCAAGGGGAACAAAGGGGTAAGAAGTGGCATCAAGTGATTCCTGGAAACTGGCAAGTTTTTCCGCATCCCAAAACAAAAGGGATTTCCTTTCTGGCTTCAAGTGGGGAATTGAACCAAAAAATTTCCCACCAAGGTGGCTTCTTTCCAATCCCAGGACGTGTCGTTAGCGCCAGCAGCATGAGGACTGAACCTATCCCCTCACACGGATGCGCCGGGTCAGCAAAGTGCAAAACGAGTTGATACCTACGTGGTGTCCGGGCCATGCACAGCCAATGTAACACGAACTGTGGAGGGGGGAGCTGGGGGGCTCATTCACGTGCTATAACCCCAAAGCTCTTGGCCCGCATGTGGGCCTTCCCCGTCCAGCCCTTTCCGGGGGACACGGGGGGGGCGGCGGGGGGGGATGATTAACCTGGGGACCTATGAAGCCCCAAGCTTCGGCCTTGGGTGCCTGCCAGACCCCTGCCCTGAGGGGTGCAAACCAGGAGCGATTTGTGGTCTTGCGTCGGTGCCCCGCCGAGGAGGGGGCCACAAGAAACACTGTTCAAAAAAGGGGAAAGCATTGAGGTTCCTCCCCCACCAAAATAACAAAAAAACTGTTACCAGGGGTCCTGTCCCAAATGATGACCCGTAACTTCCTCACCAAATAAGGGGCTGGAACAGAAGTTGGTGGGGGATGGGGATAAAGACACCCACCAGAAATGATTAAAAACCTTCATTTCAAGAATTCAAATAAGGCGAGGCGGCTCTATGCGCCTTTTTCACGGTGGGAATTGATGCCCTACAAAACCCATTATGTTTTTCACCCAAACCATGATTTTTCATAAAACATTTTTACCTTGCTACTAAAAAACAGGAGAAAATTTCGGGTGTTGACGACCGGAAAAGGTCCTGATTTCAAAATGTAAAAAAGAAACTAAAAAGAAAAACCCAAATAGTAAATTCCTTAAAGAAGGCAAAAAAACCCTTTTTAAAAAAAAAGAAAAACATTTCCCCCCCTAGAATTATTTCCCTAAAAAAAAAGAAATTTCAAATAAAAGATCGGCCTTGAAAAAGGCCCATTTTTGCCCCGAACGAGAAAATTAAAAAAAAATACTAGATCGGCCCAAAATTTTTTAAACCCAAATTATTTACCTACCAACAAAATATCCCAGGGGAAGATTTGTTCCGGGAAAAAGGGACTTGTCCAAGGAAAAAAAAGGTTGAAGATAAAAAAAAAAAACTGTTAACAAAGAAAAAAAAAACCCAAAGAGAAGAAAAAAGAAGAAAAAAAAAAAAAAAAAAAAAGGGAAAAGGAGTTAAAAACTTGAGGTTTTTTTGGAGGGGAAAAAAAAAAAAAAACTTGGCTTATGAAAAGGGGGAAATTAAAAATTTGGAAAATTTGGGGTTTAAAAAAAGGGAAATAAAAATAATTTTTTGGGGGGGGGGGGGGGGGCCCTTAAGTTTGGGGGTTTTTTTTAAAGGGAAAAAAATGGTTTTTTGTTTTGTGGGTTTTTTGTGTGTTGTGTGTGGTGTGGGGGGTTGTGGTGTGTGTGTGGTGTTGTTGTGTGTGTTGTGTGGTGTGTGTGTGTGTTGTGTTGTGGGGTGTGTGTGGGGGTGTGTGGTCGCGTGTATGTGTGTGTGGGGTTGTGTGTGTGTGTGGTTGTGTTCTGTGTGTGTGTGTGTGTTTGTTTTGTGTGGTTGTGTGTGTGTGTGGTGTTTGTGTGGTGTGTGTGTGTATGGTGTGGTGTGGTGTGTGGTGTGTGTGTGGTGTGTGTGGTGTGTGTGTGTGTGGTTGTGTGTGTGTGGTGTGTGTGTGTGGTGTGTTTTTGTGTGTTAGAGTGGTTGGTAAACAAATTTAACGAAATTTAAAAGGTTCCCCAGATTACAATAGAAAAACTTTAAATTTTTTTACTTTTTTCACTAGGAAATAAAACCCCACACACACACACAACACACACACACCACACACACACACACACACACACCACACATACACACAGAAACCACAAAAACACAACACACAACACACAACACACACACACACACAAAGTCAAACACCCACACACACCCACACACACACACAACACACACAACACACACACACACACACACAAAACAGGGATGTCAGGTTGATAGCGTGCTGGTCTCCCATTCTGGGGGTAGACGTTTAAAAATCCTCGCGCCCCCCGGTGTTTTTTTCACTGCAAATTCGGGCTGTTACTGTCCCCCGAGCGGGGGGAGGGGTGTGGGGTTTGTGAGGTCCCACTTCCCCAAAAGATGGGTAATAATGAGCTCATGTTCGCACTAATAGGGTAAAAACGGGCGTCGTGACCGCCGCGTGGACAAGACCTGGTAAATAACAAAACATTCCACTCGCGAAAAAAGGACCAAAACGAGTTTTGAACTCTGGTTTAAAAACACGGATGAAAAATACCCAAAAAGTTTGGAAATTAAAAGTCGCGCATCGTAACTACTTTAAATAAAACAATTACAAGAAAAAAATAAGAAGCTCGAGATTTTAATAAAAATAATGTTAAAAAAAGGAAAAAAGAAACGAAGAAGAAAATAAAAATTTAGAATGAAGGAAAAGGAAGAAAGAAAAAAAAAAAAAAAAAAAAGGAAAGAAAAAAAAAAGGAATGGAAGGAAGGAACAAAAAATACATAAAAAAGTATTAACAAAGAAAATATAAATTTTAAAAATGAAAGTAATAAAAGAACTTTTTTTATTTGTCTGCGGTCGTGTTCATCTGGGCAAAAACATCGAACACTTGAAGAAAAACAACAAAAATTTATGTAGTAATGATAATGATATTTTTAAATAATGATGATAAATGACAATAATATGAAAATAGCAATAATAATGATACACTACTAATAATAAAAATACTACTACACACTACTATACAAATTAAAAAAAATGGAAAACCAGAATTTCAGGAAACTACGCGGAGGAACAACATTCGAATCAGCGGTGTCGGGAGCGCGACGAGGGGAAAAAGGGGGAGCAGTCAGGGGCGCTGGGTCTTCCTGCGGGGGGTAACGCGCTCCGGGCGGGCGTGGAGAGGCCCATAGGGTTGGACAGCGCCGCGATGACAGACCTCGTCTCATCGTTGCGCGTTTTTCCCGCTCTGTGTCGAGAGGCATCATGAGGATGCGGGGAAAGGGGCGAGGTACCAATTCCCCTTTAATGATGATTTGTCCTGCTTCACAGCAGTCAAAAAACGCTAAATACCGCAGATGAAACAGGCAAGAAAAGGGGGAAAATTGCCTACTTTCGGCAATACTAAGCTCATCGTGAAGGCGGGTTTGGTACTGACAGTCCCGGGGAAATCATACACCCCTGAGCGAGATCCACTCTCCCGGGCCGTGTCGGCCCACAGCTACACAGTTGTTTCAGCTGCCCCCGGTAGGGTGTGCATGGGTGGAGCTGTGGCTGGGCCTGGTACTAGGGTGGGTTGGGGGGGGAGGGGGGAAGTGTCGGTGTGGGAAACGGCCGCGCTGTCCCGCCTACCCCCCCTCCCAGCCCGCCCAACTCCCTCATCACCCCCAAGTGCTTCCCCTTGCTCCAGTCACCGAAGAAAAGGGAAAGCCCCCAAAAAGGTTGGGGAAGAAAAAAAATTTTTCCTTTCCCCCTTTAAGAAGGAAAAAAAATTAAACGAAACTTCGCTAATGATGGCTGTCAATAAAACCCTTCCTTTTTTTATTCCATTAGTATGTTGAATTTGAAAGGTTACAAACATGACAAGCCCCAACAACTATTTGTTATACATGAACTTGTCAGATGATATTAATCCGTTTGTTTGGAACAAAAAAAACAGAAATGGATTGATCATTTTTATTGATGGGGAAACATACCAAAAATTTTTCACAGTTATATTTTAAATGATGTTAAAGAAAAATTAAGTAAGTTGATGTTTTTTTCGGGTTTAAGTATGAACATTAAATTCTTAGTAAATCTAAAAAATTTAATTTGATCAGTGTTTAAACCGATAAGGTAAATTTCATGTGAGGGGTTCTCGGAGCTGGTTAGATTAACATCGAAGATTGTTGTTTTAAAAGGTTTGATATGAAAGGGGGGCAAGACAGAAATAGGAAAGGTGGGGTGTTTTGTTATATATATCCATGGATGTTTTTGTATCATTAAGGATTTGTATGGGGAACCATTTTTGAGTGTTAGGTACAAGTGAAAAAGGGTAAGGAAATAAATTGTTTGCATCTTTTTAAGGCCCCCGGGGGGAACATGCTTGATTTCTTAATCTTTAAAGACATATTTGTTATACAGCGATAAAAAGTACAACAAATTTTTTTTCGGGGGATTGGAACTTAGTTTTTACTGAAAGCAACTGAATCAGGAGTCTTTGTTTTTCAAAAACTTTTATGTATTCCCATGGTGCTTCCCATTAACAAAAAAACCCCCGGGGTTTTACTGAAAACGTCCCTCATTAATGATCATATATGGCCTCACTCGGGAAAATTATAAACAATTAAAAATTTAACTGATAAACAGATCATTTTGCGTATACTTCATTTGAAAATTTAAAAAGTGTGATGATTGTAGAAAAAGATTTTTTTTCTGACACAATATCAATTTTTTTGCAGAAAAAATATCACTAAAAAATTTTTTGCAAATTAAAAAATTTAACGACGCAAATGATCATATGAAAATTTTCACAGATTATTAAAGTAATTTTTATCTTTTTTTTCCATTAAAAAAATTTAAAGTTAATTTAAAAAAACCAAAAGCCCTTATAAAACTCGGTTAAAAAAGTATCCAAAAACAAGACTGAAAGGTTGGCATCAAAGGGGCCTTTTGTCATATGCCCCAAGATAAAAAGCTTACAGGAACAAGCTTGTAACACTATTCGGCTGCAAAAAAAAATATTTTCAAGATAATTTAAGAGTGAACAAGGTATAATAAAACAATTTGGAATACATAAATTCTATGGGCAGAAAAAAAGTCAATCATGAAAGAAATTAAACTGAAAAAAAGTAATGGGCCCCACTGCAAAAATTTTTAATGAAAATTTCTTAAAAAAAAACTGGATCCCCACCGCAACAAACAAGTCGACAAAACCTCCTCCAATTTTTTAATAAACCCTCGGAAATTTTTTTTTACCTTTATCCTGTTACAGGAAAAGGTTAATCAATATTTTTAAAACTATAAAAAACAAACACGCCCAGGATTGTAAATTCCACCAAAATGCTCCAACTTTTTGCCCATTTCATTGATGTCCCTCTCCACCCCCAATCAATCTATTTTCCGCAAGGGTCTTTCCCGGGCAAACTTAAAATTGTAAAATATACAAAATTTAAATCTGGTGATGATATGATAAAATAATTATAGACCCCAAACATTTTTACCCTCGTTAGAAAGTTTTTGAAAAAAAATATTGTTCATAATTAAAGGGTTCTTGAAGATTTAAATTTTACTGATATCAGTTGGGTTTCGCAAAACAAGTCACGAGAAAGCCCAAATGAAATTCAAAAGTGAATTTATTAAATTTGGAAAGAAAAAAACCCAGTTCAGGCCTATTTAGGACTTATCTAAGCATTTTATTCACGGACCCTAAAATATTTAGATAACTAAATAATATAGGGAAAAAGGGAACCCATTAAAGTTATTTTTAAATTTTTTGACAAAAAGGGAAAAGCTGTATATTGTTTTAAGAAAAAATCAGTGCTGAAAACGTTGACCCGGGGAGTACCTCAGGGGCAATACTGGGCCCATTGCTGTTCTTGGTATTTATAAATGAATTTCCAATGCCCGAATAAATTTAATTTTGTTCTTTATGCGTGACACATTGCTTTTTACAGGATAACAACTTTTGATCACTTGAAGCGGGGTTAAATATGAACTAAAAAATTAAAAGGGTTTCAGCTAACAAAATTAAAAGGGAAAAAATTACAAAAAATAAAATATGCTATTTTTTAAAATCGATCTTATAACAACAGGGGGCCAGTATAATTTTGGGGGTGAAAATAAAAAGGGTTGCATGTACAAAAATTTTGGGGGTTTTCCCTGATGAAAACTTAATTGGAAAAAACAATTCAATCAGTCTGCTTAAAATTTTCAAAAACTTGTGGGAAAATTAACAAAATTCGTTACAATTTAACAACTGATGCTTTAAAAAAAAATATATTATTCCCCGTTTATCCTCTTATTTTAAAAATTGTGTATCCCCTGGGTTTTTACTGGCCGTCAAAAGTAAGGAATTATGTCACCCGAAGAATTGATCAGAACCCAAAAAATGAGGAAAAAAAGACTCACCACTTTTTTCAAAGAGTTAAAATTATAAAATTTGAATACTACTTAAAAATTTTTTTTCTTTTCCCTGTTTATAATGATTTAAAAAGATAAAAGTAACAACAGAAAAATTTTAGAATGTTCATCCAGCCCAGGGACCAAGGGAAAAAATGTTAACTTGCATGTACAACCCCAAAAACAAAAATGTACAAAATTTTCTAATAGTTTTTTTTGGGCCCAAATGTTTTAAGCATTTCCCGAGACATCAAAAAAGAAATAATCTCATATATTTAAATTTAAACTTAAACAGTAATATAATTCAAAGTCAAGTTCTTATAGATTGAAAATGAAAATACGTAAAATTTGTGCTCCCGAAATTTTGGTACTTTTTTTTTTAAAAAAAAAAACATTTTTTACTGGTTTTTTATTTTTTTATGTTAATTTTTATTTTTAAATTTGCCGTATCGTTTTGATTTTAGATTATGTTAAGATTTTTTCGTAAAGGCTCAGCTCCCAAGCAGAAATGCCTATAAAATTTGTTTATTATTTTTTGTATATAATTGTTATTTCAAAAAACTCTATAAACACAAAAAATGAAATGGGTACTGAGCGCGCAAAAATTTTTTTAAACACTGAAAAACAAGGCCAAAAAATTTTGCCCTTTTTAATATACATTTTTTAAAACCAAAAAAATAAAAAACTAGAAAAAAAAATTGCACAAAAACATAAAAATCACCAAAATAAAAAAAAACAAACAAAAAAGACAAAAAATAAAAATCCCCTAACAGTTTCAAAATTTTACCCTAATTCCGAAAAAAAAATAAGTTTTTACTGGGATCTTGCCAGGGGTGGGAATTGTGTCCCTTTTGGGGACGTGGTAATTATACAACTGCAGGAGGGGGTGGGGGCGGGCTTCCCGCTGAATGAGGGGTGGGGCTTACAGGTGGGGAAGGGGAGTGGGGTTTTTTAGGAAGGGGGGTTGGGGTGGAAGGAGGGGGTAATGGGGGATTATATGTAAGGGGGGGGTTTGGAGTGGTTTTGAGGAGAAGGGGTAGGGGGATTATATTAAAAAGAGATTTTTGGGGAGTTAAAGGAGAAAAGGGATGCTGGGTGGTTTAGAAGTGGTGGGGTGGGCTTAGAGGGGGTTTGGGTTTTTTTTAGAGTAAAAGGGGGGGGGGGGGGGGTTTAAGAAGGAGGGGGGAAAGCTTAAAAGGGGGGGGTATAGGGGGCATGTTTGGGGTAAATAAAATTTAAATGGAGGTTTTTAAAGAGGGTGGGGTTAGGTAAAAAGGAAAGATGGGAGGGGGTAGGAGGGTAGAATCAGGTCATAGCGGTCCCGGGGGGGTCTTCAAGGTGGGCGAGCAGCAAATGTGAGGCCCCAAAGGGGGGGGAATAATAGTTATTATCAAAACCTAAGGGGGAAGGGGGCGGGGGTCCGTACACGCGCCATTTTCAACCTCGCGCCCCGGAGGCTAATTTGCATTTGATTTTTAGTTACATATTCTTAGGCTTGTTTTGTTTTTGTCCTGTGTCTTATTAGTACGAATGATCTTTGCATTACCGTTGTACGAATTGTATATTGTTTTATTATTCTTTGTTTAACCTTTAATTTGTTATATTATTATCTTTGTACGATTATAGTTTTTTTAGTATTATCTTTTTACAACTCTAAGTTTTTTTTAGTATTATATTTGTAGGACTTTTTTTTTTATTTTTTTATTATCTTTGTACGAATTTGAGTTTTTTTTTCTATTATCTTTTAACGAATTTTAGTTTTGTTTTATTATCCGTGTATATATTGCTTAACTTTTGTAGGGATATTTTTTTTACCGCCTCATATACAAGTAATATTATAGATATCCTCAGGACATTAAATTCCTGCCATGCATAAATTATTAGACTACAAAATGTAATAACTCTCATGAAAAACACAATACTAAAAAATAGCACAATTTATCTTCACGTGTTTGGCTTGTACGTAATAAATAGTGTATAGTTTTTTTTTTTTTTTTTTTCGGACAGTGACGACGTCATCTGTTGCTTCAGGTAAGACTTATATAAGCCCGTACTATATAAGACTATATAAGACTATATAAGCCCGTACAGGAAGACTTGCCAAGTTCACTTGTAAAATGATAATACATTATCACTTACGCCTCAACAAAGCTAAGGAAAATTATCTTCAAATATATGATTTATTGTTATATAAAATGTTCGTTGCGTATTTTAACCTTGACTGGAGGGAAAAGAAGGAGGAGAAGGAGGAGGAAAAGGAAGAAGAAGATGATGATGAAAAAGGTGTCGAGAGGAGCTGGGTAATAGGCAAAGAAAAGAAAATCAAATATGGGAAATATGAGAGCGAGTAATGGCAGAAAAGAAGAAAATACATGTCAATTTGTACAAACATTTTTGGGGGTGGATGAAAATTAAGCCGAAAAGGAACTGCTACTACTACATCTACTTCAAATTATGAAAACAAAAACGATGGAAACGGTCTGTCTAAAATCTATTCAGGCGAGTGTCGTCTTTAGGGCACATAAACTAAACGCAACAGAAGCTGAGTAAACTGAGGTTGTGCGTGGACAAGACACGTGAATCTCCATGCAAACGTATACAGGCTCGGACAACTCTGTATATTAAGGCAGCCAGGGAGGAGGAGTAGGAGGAGGAGGAGGAGGAGGGGAGGAGGAGGAGAGGAGGAGGAGGAGGAGGAGGAGGAGGAGGAGGAGGAGGAGGAGGAGGAGGAGGAGGAGGAGGGAGGAGGAGGAGGAGGAGAAAGAGGGATTACGCAGCAGAGGAATGTCCAGAGAAGAATGCAAGAGGGAATGAGGGAGAAGGAAGGAAGGAAGGAAGGAAGGCAGGAGGGCAGGAATGAGAAGGAGGAAAGAAGGAAGGAAGGCAAGAGGAAGACGGAGATTTGTGGAGTGGAAAGGTAAAAAAAGGAGGAAGAGACAAACAGGTGGTGAGGAGGAGGAAGAAGAGGAAGAGCAGAGGTGGGAGTCGCCACACGACATGAAAGAATGAAAACAGAGAAAAAACTGTAGAAAGAGTAAATGGAGTGCTAAAAGGGAGAAGACAAGGATAAATAGATGGCTGGAGGAGGCGGCGGTGATGAAGGAGGAGGAGGAGGAAGGAGTAGGCGATGAAAGACTTGAAAAAGAAATATGAAAACAGCAAAAAAGATGGAGTAAGAGATACAGAGGGATAAAGGCATGGAGGAGGAGGAGGAGGAGGAGGAGGAGGAGGAGAAGGAGGAGGAAGAGTAGCAAGGCGGAAACGGGTCACGCTTGCCACACATTCAACACACCGTCCGATATTTACCCGCCGGAGGAGTGGGGCGTCTCCTTAGTAATTACCTTGCAGTATACAGGCGGAGGTGTGCCCGGACGGAGAGCCCAGACTGCAAGCCCTTCTTCCCTTCCTCTTTAAGCTGCTTCAGGCGGCTTCCAAAAGGTATTAATGGTTTACTGTGGCAGAGTACGGTGCTGAGAGGAGGTAGAAGAAGAGGAAGAGGAATACATTTGAATGCATAGGAATAACAGATACCAGGACACCTATTGGTCTATAACGAGGGTATCTGCTGAACTACATTCTACTAACTATCAACTACATGTAAGAGGGCAGTTGGAAAAATATACCATGTCCATAAAAAAAATTGGAACATAGAAGTTTCGTAGTGGAGAATGATAGAATATGAAGTATGCTACCTAGAACTACCACTAACAATAATCGATCCGGTGGGCATATTCTCGAGGCGCTCTCCCTTTTCGGCAGACCGCTAGGTTAGGTTAGGTTAGAAAAACGTTAGGTTAGGTTAGGTTAAGTTAGGTTAGGTTAGGTTAGGTTAGGTTAAGGTTGACTATTTTCATGGTAACTTTGTGTGGGAATCACAGTGAGGTTATTTTCAAGAAAATCCTGTCGTTAGTTTCGGAGCTACAGCCATGCGTAGAGGGCAGCCAACTGCCGAAATGGGCGCACTCATGGGGAATATGCATCCGGGGGACGATATAAAATAATTCATATAGATCAGCTCAGAATATAAGATATATATAACAGAATATAACAGCTCTTCCTCCTCCTTAATATTTTTCTATCCTTCTCTTTCTCCTCGTTTTCTTACTATCATTTTCTTGAATCGAAGGGTTCGAAGACACGCATTTATATTCTCTCTCTCTCTCTCTCTCTATCTCTATCTCTATCTCTATCTCTATCTCTATCTCTATCTCTCTCTCTCTCTTTCTCTCTCTCTCTCTCTCTCTCTCTCTCTCTCTCTCTCTCTCTCTCTCTCTCTCTCTCTCTCTCTCTCTCTCTCTCTCTCTCTCTCTCTCTCTCTCTCTCTCTCTCTCTCTCTCTCTCTCTCACACACACACACACACACACACACACACAAGGCCTAGCTATCACCAGTCCTTCTCATAAGCTATTAGGAGGAGGAGGAGGAGGAGGAGGAGGAGCTGTGATATTTTTGTGCAAGTAGATGAGTTGTTATCTTGAATTTCACTTATGGTGAGGTGAAAGAAGCAAAAAGTTGAAGTAAATGTAACAATTAGGTGATGAAAGTGGTGGTGATGATGATGGTGGTGTTGATGAAGATGAAATAAAGTGATGTATTTAGATGGATGGATGGAAGTTTATTTTATCTCTCCTTTAGGAAGGTTTTAAGGATGTCTTTAAGACGCTTTCCCTTGTTTTTCAGTTCTTTTTTTTTTTTATGGTGAGGGAGAAGGGGGTGGAAGGGGTTAGAAAAAAATTCCCATTGATAGACATTGATAGATCCGTGGAAGGTCAAAGGGAAGGCTTACCAAAGGTCATGATTTGTTGGAATATAGATTGTTATAAATGTAAATTAGCAAAGATCATGATTTGCTCTATATTTGGTATTTGATATATGATGCTTATAATATGGAAATAATTATAAATGTTGTGCGAGATTCAATTAATATCAATTCGTATTCTGTATGGAAATAGTGTTTGTAAAAAGAGTTACGGATTTGAAACCCAATAAATAATAAATTATAGCCTACAGCCCTACATGGAACATATACGGAAATAATTACTACGACATATGCGTATAATAAATAGGGAGGAGGTAGCAGAGGGGTTAGCGTCTCCGACTGGCGTTCTCGGTGACCCGAGTTTGATCCCCGACGAAAACCAAAACCTTTCTGTACCGTCGAGTGGCCTAAGAACACCCACATGCCCTGCCCATTTACTCTACCTTCGATTGCGAGTACATTGGAGGACACAAGGGGGCGGCATGAGCCTCTAATCACAGGCGTCACTATAAAAATCCTGCCAGCGCCTCCACACCGCCCGGCCACTTTATTCTATTTCTGTATTTCTGTATTTCTGTACTTGGTATTCTTGTCCCCCCCCACTCTTTGTAACTTCCCCCACCTTTTCTCTCAATAAACTTGAAACTTGAAACACAAGCAAGGGCCAACCATCATAGCCCCCAAGGGAACCTCCAGAGCCTATCACCCGAGCCCTGGGTCACCATTGCCTACAGCCGCTATAGGCACAGATGTGAGAAAAAAAAAAAAAAAAAAAAAATGTGTCATAAAATTAATTTATCAGCTTTTTTATGAGGCATTATAGTCTTAATTGGGTGGCAGTGCATGGTGGTGACAAACAAATTTAATAATAATTTTAAAAATTTTGCTGGTCTCCGTGTGTGTGTGTATGTGTGTGTGTGTGCGTGTGTGTGTACGTGTATGTGTGTGTGTGTGTGTGTGTGTATGTATGTGTGTGTGTGTGTGTGTGTGTGTGTGTGTGGATATTAGTGCGCATAATATCCCGCAATTATCAGTAACATCATAACCATTACAGTCCAAATGGCCGTTATTGTCGCTACACACAACGCTAAAAGCTGCAATGACTACTTTCACATACTAACGATACTATTAACACTACAATTATCATCATCGTCATCACCATATTTTCCTTTTCTTATACATTGCCCTTCATTAAGTCTATGGCAAACAAAAAAAAAAGGTTTGCTCTGATATTCTGACACAAACTTTCGTAATTTGAGAAACATGGAGAGAGAGAGAGCGAGCGAGATATATATATATATATATAGAGGCAATACTTTCTCCATGAGGGAATCGAGATCTAATAATGAAGATATAAACCAGCGCGGGTAGAAACATCTTGATTGTTTATTCGAACGTTTCGGCTATACATAAGCCATCATCAGCCTAAAATCGGATACAAAATTTTTTTTTGTTAAAAATGAAAATATACAAGTTATAAAATTATTTGCACATTTAAAATGCCTAACCTAAAATATAATAAAATAAGAATAAAAATTATAAAACAGTAATAAAAATAAAAATACTACACATACCAATCAACATCGCAGTGGAGTGTGGGATTCCCACATGGTCTAAAAGCACAGGAGCGGGGTTGAGGTGCCCTGTGCGCAGAGGGACGGTTTGTGGTGGTGGGTGAGGAGGCTCTCACATATCCACCGGGTGGAGTCGTGGGAGCTTGTGTGTAATATATTAATGTCTTGATTTGTTATTGGGTGGCCTGAGGCTTCGGAATGATCCCGAATGGCTGAAAATGGTGGTTTGGACACGGGTTTGCCAGTCCTGTGAGACAGTTCCCGATGCTCCGCGATCCTAGTGGTGAGGTGGCGTTTGGTCTGCCCAATATAAGCAATATATACACACACATTGTTTTAAACTCAAGGAGAGAATCCCTGATGCCCTGCGTTCCTCAGTGGTGTACCAATTTAAGTGCAGTAGCTGTAACGCTGCTTATATTGGGCAGACCAAACGCCACCTCACCACTAGGATCGCGGAGCATCGGGGACTGTCTCACAGGACTGGCAAACCCGTGTCCAAACCACCATTTTCAGCCATTCGGGATCATTCCGAAGCCTCAGGCCACCCAATAACAAATCAAGACTTTAATATATTACACACAAGCTCCCACGACTCCACCCGGTAGATATGTGAGAGCCTCCTCACCCACCACCACAAACCGTCCCTCTGCGCACAGGGCACCTCAACCCCGCTCCTGTGCTTTTAGACCATGTGGGAATCCCACACTCCACTGCGATGTTGATTGGTATGTGTAGTATTTTTATTTTTATTACTGTTTTATAATTTTTATTCTTATTTTATTACTAGCCGCAAAGCCGCCCTCCGGGCGGACTTTTTGGCTAGCTCCTGCGGAGGGCTATTGGTGGTGGGCCTTAGGCCCACCACCTGTGTTTGGTGGGCCTTCGGCCCACCAAACACGGACTCTCCAGATAGCCCCTTCTAACTTTCCTGAAATCATGGATGTAGAAATGTATGTATTACCCCCACCCATTCACTCACCCATTACCCATCACCCCCCACCCATTCACTCACCCATTACCCATCACCCCCCACCCATTCACTCACCCATTACCCATCACCACACACCCATTCACTCACCCATTACCCATCACCCCCCACCTATTCCCTCACCCATCACCCATCACCCCCAACCCATCACCCCCCACCCATTCACTCACCCATCACCCCACACCCATTACCCATCACCCCACCCATTCACTCACCCATTACCCATCACCCTACATCAAGGTTTCCTCAATTCTCGCAACCCACTTTTTTTTCACAATTATCGCTAATAGGCTGCTAAAAAAAAAAAAAAAAAGTGATCGGATCATCTCATAATTGGGCTTAAAACCTTCCCCTGGTCAAACCGGTTCCAAAAATGTGCCATATGAGGTGATTGCGCCACGGGGGGCGGAACCTATACCAGACACACACACACACACACACACACACACACACACACAGACAGACAGACAGACAGACACACTTTCGCTTATATTTACCATTACCCATCACCCCCCACCTATTCCCTCACCCATCACCCATCACCCCCAACCCATCACCCCCCTCCCATTCACTCACCCATCACCCCACACCCATTACCCATCACCCCACCCATTCACTCACCCATTACCCATCACCCTACATCAAGGTTTCCTCAATTCTCGCAACCCACTTTTTTTTCACAATTATCGCTAATAGGCTGCAAAAAAAAAAAAAAAGGTGATCGGATCATCTCATAATTGGGCTTAAAACCTTCCCCTGGTCAAACCGGTTCCAAAAATGTGCCATATGAGGTGATTGCGCCACGGGGGGCGGAACCTATACCAGACACACACACACACACACACACACACACACACACAGACAGACAAACAGACAGACACACTTTCGCTTATATTTACCATTACCCATCACCCCCCACCTATTCCCTCACCCATCACCCATCACCCCCAACCCATCATCCCCCACCCATTCACTCACCCATCACCCCACACATATTACCCATCACCCCACCCATTCACTCACCCATTACCCATCACCCTACATCAAGGTTTCCTCAATTCTCGCAACCCACTTTTTTTTTCACAATTATCGCTAATAGGCTGCTAAAAAAAAAAAAAAAAAAAAAGTGATCGAATCATCTCATAAGTGGGCTTATGACCTTCCCCTGGTCAACCCGGTTCCAAAAATGTGCCATATGAGGTGATTGCGCCACGGGGGGCGGAACCTATACCACACACACACACACACACACACACAGACAGACAGACAGACAGACAGACAGACACACTTTCGCTTATATTATTATAGATATTTTAGGTTAGGCATTCTAAATGTGCAAATAATTTTATAACTTGTATATTTTCATTTTTAACAAAAAAAAAATTTGTATCCGATTTTAGGCTGATGATGGCTTATGTATAGCCGAAACGTTCGAATAAACAATCAAGATGTTTCTACCCGCGCTGGTTTATATCTTCAATATATATATATATATATATATATATATATATATATATATATATATATATATATATATATATATATATATATATATATATATATATATATATATATATATATATATATATATATATATATATATATATATATATATATATATTAGTGGTGGACCGTATATTCGCACTCGCATTCACAATTGCTAATATTCGCATGTTTTTTTCAATATTCGGATTCGGATTCGCATTCGCACTCCCACTCGTAGATGTTTGCGAATATGCGAATATTTTGCCCAAATCAATAAACTTACAAAAAAAAGAAAAAAAGAACAAGTGAACATAAGATTACACAAGCAAACATACAAATAAATTTATAGTTTAGCCGAACGTTAGTTAAAAAAATGGGGTTAGGAGGCGTAGTGGTAGCCAGGGCCAAAGTCCCTTGAACAATAACTCCATTCTTCACCCTTCAACAGAGGAGGCGTAGTGGTAGCCAAGGCCATAGTCCCTTGAACACTAACTCCATTCTCTACCCTTCAACAGAGGAGGCGTAGTGGTAACCAATGCCATAGTCCCTTGAACACTAACTCCATTCTCTACCCTTCAACAGAGTGGCAGCCGCTACTCTCAAGGTCACTGTTACTGAACTCAACTCATTGCCTTGTGCGCTATACTGCAGTAATTAAGCATCTTCTCTGTCACCCACGAGCACAATCAACTTTCTTTGAAAGAGAACAGTGTTGCAGCAACCTACTGCGTTATGACGTCCAGTCACACCAGTGTGGTTTGGGACTATTGCGAGATTATCTCTAGTGATATTGCACAGTGTAAACTGCAATAATAATTATTCATATAATATATTATAATGTAAGTATTCGTGTAGGAGTGGGTCCTCGTTCCGCAACCTGGCAACATAGAAAGTTGAATTGAATATATTTTAGACAGTTATTTTTTTAATGGCTGAGCTCTAATAATACATACAAAATACTTCAGTTACCTGTATGAAATAAAAAATAGTGTATTACTTGAAACGTTATGTAATATTCGCAATTCGCATTCGCATTCGCGAATATTAATACCAAATATTCGCATTCGCATTCGCATTCGCATTCGCGAATACGGAAAAAAGACATTCGGTCCATCACTAATATATATATATATATATATATATATATATATATATATATATATATATATATATATATATATATATATATATATATATATATATATATATATATATATATATATATATATATATATATATATATATATATAGCGAGAGAGAGAAGAGAGAGAGAGAGAGAGAGAGAGAGAGAGAGAGAGAGAGAGAGAGAGAGAGAGAGAGAGGAGAGAGAGAGAAGAGAGAGAGAGAGAGAGAGGAGAGAGGAGAGAGAGAGAGAGAGAGAGAGAGAGAGAGATTATTGTAGAAATTTATGCTACAAACATATTTAATCTGAGGGTTCTTACCTAACAATCAAACCCATGTTCTATCTCCCGACACATTATCCCAGCTAATCAATTAACTAGGATACTTATCGGTGGATAGTGGGTTGAATTACGGCTGTAGGCTTGGATTAATACTACAATGGTCTTGTGATCCGATGTGGTCGCCCGTGATCAGGGCCGCCCGTGTATGACAGAGGCGGTGTGCTGGAGACGGTAGTTGTTATCGAGACGTCAATCGGTTATCACAGCAGTAACTTGACGCGGCAATTGTTATCTCTTGTGTTGCTAAGACACGTCCTTTGATTTAACACTATATGTACAATTAAAGTATGTACAAATAAGCACGTCTATATTAACAATAGATGTTATCCTTTCAAGGGCTCGGAGTGTATTTGTACTTGTATTTATACAAGCACGTATTAGATGTTAACTCCTCGGATGTCTAGAGTGTACTAATTCTCCAAGGTGGGCGGTGAGCCACCGCTACCAATACCTATGCCACGTGTAGGTCACAGGTGGCCTAGAATCTAAATGGGCGGCAGCCAATGACCGCGCTCCAAATTAAGGTGCTAATTATTTAAGTGCAATGCTTATTAACCACTGGGAATATTAATTTATCCTATCCCAGTACTAATCATTTACTTAAATGACCTTAATTATTACCCATTACCATTACAATTATATATACATATCCCTATACGCGCCCACCTATGATGAGCGGAAAATACCTCGCTCTAGGGGGGGGGGGGGAAACAAACTATCACTCTACCAATTATGAGAGGGTGTTTGGTGGATAATTTCCACACTGGGGGCCGGCGAAACTGAAGTTCCGCTTCATGTGACATCACCCCAAGCCACATAGCGCCGAAACATTTGATTAGTGGTTTAGGCACTATGGTCTTTAGCTATTTTAGAATTAACAGCTCTGATAGAGGTACCAGTGAATATGCTGACATATACTTGATCGAGGTGAGAGTTTACTAACCCTGAAAGGAATATAACCCTGCAGGGAGTATTAACCCTGCAGGGAATATTAACCCTGCAGGGAATATTAACCCTGCATGGAATATTAACCCTGCAGAGAATATTAACCCTGCAGGGAGTATTAACCCTGCAGGGAATATTAACCCTGCAGCGAGTATTAACCCTGCAGGGAATAGATGTTCTAGTATCCCCAGTATAGTCATCACCATTGACCTCAAATGGTTTTAGGATCTCTTTATCAGCGGGAAGTTCAGGGGGACCTAGATAAGAGACTAGTCTACACTCAGATCTATTAAATTTAATGAGAGATTTGAGGTAATATTTGACTGCCTGTCTACCATGATTTATCCAAAAACTACACCTGATATCGGCTAATATTGCAGCCATTCCGCCATGTAATGAGCTCCTATGATATTCTTCCACCAATAATTTAGTAAGATGATGGCGTTTGGGAATTAGTATGGGATGGCAGGTGGTATTTGGAAGTTCAGCTTTCAAATTTCGACCTCGACACCTAATTATGCCCTCATGATCAAGGTACAGACCTAATAATTTGGTCAATTTGTTCCTATGGGGGCTAGCTGAGGCCAATAGCTGATATTCCTCATGAAATACCTGCTTTTGTATTGCTCTGATCCAAAACTTCAAAGAATCAGAGCTATCCCTCTTATTGGATTGGAAGACTAAATTAGTAGTCTTGATTAGCTTGCTCAATAAGGAAAACCTTTCTATGTCTATCACAGGATCTGTGTTCAATTCAGGTTCCCTTATTATATCTTCAGATATGTCTGACTGAGTGGAAACCTTATTAGGATTACTAGCCGCAAAGCCGCCCTCCGGGCGGACTTTTTGGCTAGCTCCTGCGGAGGGCTATTGGTGGGCCTTCGGCCCACCACCTGTGTTTGGTGGGCCTTCGGCCCACCAAACATGGACTCTCCAGATAGCCCCTTCTAACTTTCCTGCAATCATGGATGTAGAAATGTATATATTCCCCCCACCCATTCACTCACCCATTACCCATCACCCCCCACCCATTCACTCACCCATTACCCATCACCCCCCACCCATTCACTCACCCATTACCCATCACCACACACCCATTCACTCACCCATTACCCATCACCACCCACCTATTCCCTCACCCCCAACCCATCACCCCCCACCCATTCACTCACCCATCACCCCACACCCATTACCCATCACCCCACCCATTACTCATCACCCTACATCAAGGCTTCCTCAATTCTCGCAACCTACTTTTGTTTTCACAATTCTCGCTAATAGGCTGCTAAAAAAAAGAAGAAAAAAAGTGATCGGATCATCTCATAAGTGGGCTTATGACCTTCCCCTGGTCAACCTGATTCCAAAAATGTGCCATATGAGGTGTTTGCGCCACGGGGGGCGGAACCTATACCACACACACACACAGACAGACAGACAGACAGACATACAGACAGACAGACACACTTTCGCTTATATTATTACTAGCCGCAAAGCCGCCCTCCGGGCGGACTTTTTGGCTAGCTCCTGCGGAGGGCTATTGGTGGGCCTTCGGCCCACCACCTGTGTTTGGTGGGCCTTCGGCCCACCAAACATCGACTCTCCAGATAGCCCCTTCTAACTTTCCTGAAATCATGGATGTAGAAATGTATGTATTCCCCACACCCATTACCCATCACCCCCCACCCATTCACTCACCCATTACCCATCACCACACACCCATTCACTCACCCATTACCCATCACCCCCACCCATTCACTCACCCATTACCCATCACCACACACCCATTCACTCACCCATTATCCATCACCACACACCCATTCACTCACCCATTACCCATCACCCCCCACCCATTCACTCACCCATTACCCATCACCCCTCACCCATTCACTCACCCATTACCCATCACCACACACCCATTCACTCACCCATTACCCATCCCCCCCCACCCATTCACTCACCCATTACCCATCACCCCCCACCCATTCACTCACCCATTCCCCATCACCCCCCACCCATTCACTCACCCATTACCCATCACCACACACCCATTTCACTCACCCATTAACCCATCCCCCCCCCACCCATTCCACTCACCCATTACCCATCACCCCCCACCATTTCACTCACCCATTACCCATCACCACACACCCATTCAATCACCCATTACCCATCACCCCCCACCCATTCACTCACCCATAACCCATCACCCCCCCACCCATTCACTCACCCATTACCCATCCCCAAACACACCCATTCACTCACCCATTCCCCATCATCCCCCACCCATTCACTCACCCATTACCCATCACCACACACCCATTCACTCACCCATCACCCCCCACCCATTCACTCACCCATTAACCCATCACCCCCCACCCATTCACTCACCCATTACCCATCACCACACACCCATTCACTCACCCATTACCCATCAACCCCCACCCATTCACTCACCCATTACCCATCACCACACACCTATTCACTCACCCATTACCCATCACCCCCCACCCATTCACTCACCCCACCATTCATTCACCCATTACCCATCACCACACACCCATTCACTCACCCATTACCCATCACCCCCCACCCATTCACTCACCCATTACCCATCACCACACCCATTCACTCACCCATTACCCATCACCCCCCACCCATTCACTCACCATTACCCATCACCACAAACCCATTCACTCCACCCATTACCCATCACCCCCCACCTATTCCCTCACCCATCACCCATCACCCCCCACCCATTCACTCACCATCACCCCACACCCATTACCTATCCCATTCAACTCACCCATTACCCATCACCCTACATCAAGGCTTCCTCAATTCTCGCAACCCACTTTTGTTTTCACAATTCTCGCTAATAGGCTGCTAAAAAAAAAAAAAAAAAAAAGGGATCGGATCATCTCATAAGTGGGCCTATGACCTTCCCCTGGTCAACCTGATTCCAAAAATGTGCCATATGAGGTGTTTGCGCCACGGGGGGCGGAACCTATACCACACACACACACAGACAGACAGACAGACAGACAGACAGACAGACAGACAGACAGACACACTTTCGCTTATATTATTATAGATTATTACACTCTTTCAGCCAGGTAGGGCCTTTAAACCATAATCCTGTATTCAATTTGAGGTTATTATCTCCAGCGACACATTATTATTAGGATTTTCATTAGTGGCAATTAGTCCTTGAGCCAACCGGCCATATTTTGAAGTGAATGCTCCGGCGGGGGGAGTAATTCTCATTATGATTTTCCATTAGACCAATGTCTCAAGTGTCAGAAAAGGTGTGATGGACATCTGAGAACGGTAGCTTAGTGCCCGGATGGACGCCATCTTTGAAACCACCCAGCTCGAAAATGCCCATTTGGTGGGGTACATTGTTGCACGTGTATCTGGACTTCTATACTAGCTATCGATGTGCGGTTGACGACTAAATATACGTCCAATGTGTACCGTCTAAATAAAAATAAATATGAAGCATTTTGTTATAGATTAATTATTATAAAGATCAATTACCGAAAAAAAATCATATATTTTTCAATATTTTATTATTAGACTTGTACTTTTTTTTAGTGAAACAACACTGGTATGATTTTCCAAATTATGCATTTTGCTACACCGTTTATCTGTCTATAAAAATAACTCAACAAGTACAACATATCATCCACCAGGAGTTTACAACAAATATATGTAAAGAGGCATATTCTGACGATAACGCAAGTTAGGAATGTCGTACGGAGAGGATTTTAACACCATACGATATCTAATAAGCAGGCGGAAATGTTACATAGGAAATCTGCACTTTGGTGGCCATCTTGGATTTCAAAATGGCCGCCAATTATATTAATTATTCATTACTAGAGTTTGGAAAGACGTATGGAGCTGATTTTAACACCATACGATGTATATTCCTAATAAGCAAGCGGAGGTATCATTGAACATGTCATGTTTTAGTCAAATAACACCGGTATGATCTTCCAAATTATACATTTTGCTAAACCGTTTATCTGTCTATAAAGATTTTCAGGCAATTTGGCCTGCATTATAATAGAGAACAACATATGCTATACAATATACAGTGCACACAAAGTTAATCATCAGAGTCGCCATCAGAGTCATTGGCATCCTGAGCCACGATAGCATCATCCTGCACCATGTTGGAGCATCCCTGCAGCTTACACACAACAGTGCACTTCAACCCATTCAGTATGCAGGAGCAATCTGACGGTCGACACGTCCTTCTGCATGTGCATGAGATGAGATTCAAGACGACATCTGGAGCTGGTAGACCCGCCATCCATCGGATTTGAGCGAAACCGCCATCATCGAGTTCCCAGCCATGTCCTGCTGATGGTGCTGGGACGTCTGGCAGGTTTTCAAGGCTGCGTCGCCAGATAGCCGCCTGATAGTTGGCCCTAAGCGTATGCTGCATCAAGGAGTCTTCACAAGGCGGCAATTTTCCAGATTCGATCTGGCCCTTCTTTGCACAGAACATGTGATAAGGAGTGAATTAGCACCGACGATCTTCGTGTTCCTGGCGTACAGCTGACACGTGAAGGCCTGAATGCTATTGAAGACGTCTGTTGGTACATTCCACGAAGATCCCAGATCTGTGAATGCTTGAAGATACAGATCATTCGCTTGCACAAGCTTCAAAGCCTTTATCTTTCCTTGGCTAGCCAGAGCACTAACAGTGTCACACCCGCTCCATACATGAAGCCCTGGCAATGCACTGCAAACTCCAGACCCCAATACCGCAGCCAACTTTCCAACGTCAATCATTCTGACTCGAACCTTTGTTCCTCGTCTGATGAAGAGCTGACTATCGATGGTTCTGCTGAGATGAAGACTGATGATCAGAACGTCGGTGTCATCTGCCACTAAGATGATCGTCTTGTAGTGGGTAGCGGCGTGCTTTGCGTGGAGAAACATACGCGTGTCTGCTTCCTCGTGGCTACATTCGAGTGCTTGCACCAACTTCCACCTATCGCGGGTCAGTACCAGACATTTTTCACCACAGGTGACATACAGTGTTCTGTTGCCTAGCTTTTCGTGATTTGTTTCATGTTTACATGTCATACCTACTACAAGACGATCATCTTAGTGGCAGATGACACCGACGTTCTATGTTCCGACGATATGTTGTACTTGTTGAGTTATTTTTATAGACAGATAAACGGTGTAGCAAAATGCATAATTTGGAAAATCATACCAGTGTTGTTTCACTAAAAAAAGTACAAGTCTAATAATAAAATATTGAAAAATATATGATTTTTTTTCGGTAATTGATCTTTATAATAATTAATCTATAACAAAATGCTTCATATTATTTTTTATTTAGACGGTACACATTGGACGTATATTTAGTCGTCAACTGCACATCGATAGCTAGTATAGAAGTCCAGATACACGTGCAACAATGTACCCCACCAAATGGGCAATTTCGAGCTGGGTGGTTTCAAAGATGGCGTCCATCCGGGCACTAAGCTACCGTTCTCAGATGTCCATCACACCTTTTCTGACACTTGAGACATTGGTCTAATGGAAAATCATAATGAGAATTACTCCCCCCGCCGGAGCATTACTTTTGGTCTGGCTCAAGGACTAAATATGTTCATTATGAACTGGACTACCACTTTCCTCTAAATCCTCACTTATTGGTGTGGGCAAGAAAGTGGTTCCTATTCTGGTATTTAATAAGGGTTGTGCATGACTAGGAATACTCTCCTGTTCGGCTGTATGGGTATGTGGGGTGGGTCCCATTATTACCTTACCACCAGCACTGGTGAACATAGAGACGCTGTTTTTTAAACCCTTTTCCATAGGTAACCCCCCAAAAAAATCGGCCCCTTTTTTTAAAATTGGAAAAGGACCACCAACGCCTTTGGGGAAAGTATTATTAACTATTTTTAAAACCCTTAAACCCTCAGCATTTCAGCTGTGTCCTTTAGCCCCTTAAAACAGTTAAATTTGGTTTTCCCAATTTTAAATTTTACTCCCAAAACGGGCAGCTACCCTACTTTTTATATTTTCCCCAAATTTGGGAAACAAACGGGTTAAAACTATGTCAAGGTTTAAAGCCTCATTTTTGGGGAAAAAAAAACCGATAGGGCTAAGGTTCACTTTTTTAAAATTTGGGTAGTTGTAAAAATTTTCAACTATCTCCCTGCTTATGAAGGTCTTTGTGCACCATGTTAAAACACCGTCTTTCCTTTGGACAAATGGACCATTAGGGCTCACATTCAAAATCCGCAGGGGGAAAAACAGCTGTAAAATACCTTATTATTGATTTGCCATTCTAAATTTATTTGTAGGGTTTCTGGGGTTTTTATCACTGTAGGGACAAAGAGCGATGTTATGAACGGGATTTTTTCCCTTTTCCTACAAGTTTTTTAAAGCTTATCGGGCATGCTTTTGGGAAGGGAAAGGTTTCCCCAGGGGAGACGGGTTTTTAGGAAAATTACAAGGCCCCTTTAAACCCTTTTCAACTCTCGTGTAACAAATTCTAAAATATATTTACAGGGTTAAAGGGGTCTATTTTCCCCCTCACATAAAGGCCCAAAATTTTATATTCGTATTTCCACAGAAGGCCCTTGATGTAGGGATTGTATCTATTTTTGAGTAGGTCTAAGGGGTTAATGGGGCTGAAAAATTTGAATCGTAATTACGGGATTTTTGTTTTGCGAAAAAGGTGTAGGATAAACTACCAAACAAACCCGAGGGATCTTTAAAATTGGGAGGGTGGCAAATTTAAGTGTTTACCCTCGGGCGTAAATAATGGGGTTGACCCCCGGTGGGGGGGGGGGTTTTTGCGAAAATCCCTTGAAAACCCTTGGGGGTTAAAGGGAAGCTACCCCGTTGTTTGGAATATGAGCACACTCCGTAACCCCTCATTTTCAATTATTTTATCGAGATATTTTTGACATTGTGTGCATGTTTTAAAAACACTTTGCGAAAAAAGTTCTTACCCCAGCTTGTTTTAAATTTAAACCTTTTTATAGGCAGTAAGCCTCCTCTTTTTTTTCCCCATTGCTCTTTAGCAATGGTGGGACCTGATTTTAAAAAATTACTATATTCAGTAGGGATAGTCCCAGTGCTACATCAAAACTTTTTTGTAATTCGTGAAACCCAAACCCTTAATTTTAGCCGCTAACTTTATTTCCCTTCCTTTCATGTTTTAAATTTGATTAACTCAAATGAAATATTAAATGCAAGTTTAATTTACAAAAAAAATCATTGTTAGTTGATAAAAAAATTTAATTATAAGTGCGGGAAGGGCTGGGCTGGCCTAAAAAGGGGGCCCCTAACCAGGCCTAGGGCCCAAACCCCCACTTTGTTATTAAAAAACTAACTAGTACGTAACCTTTTGATGCTATCTATTTCCCACAGGGTGAGGGCTAGGTATTTGGGAAACGCGGAGCATTCTTGCGCCGCAGCACCCCGCCTCCACCCTTTCAAAAACCCGGGAAATTTGTGGTAGGCTCATAATTCCCTCACTTAACGACCCCCCCTTTGAATCAATTTTCCCCCACACGGGGCCCCCAAATGTAAAAATTTATGCTCCCAAACATATTTAATCTAAAGGGTTTTACCTAAAAATAAAAACCCATTTCTATCCCAAACATTTTTCCCCAGCTAATAAAACAAAAGGGGGAAAATTATCGGTGGAAGTGGGTTGAATACGACGTAGGTTTGGGATTAATACTGTAAGGTCTTTGTGACCCGATTTTGGTCCCCCGTGATCGGGGGCCCCCCGGGTGTATGACAGAGGGGGTTTGGGCTGGAGACGGTAGTTGTTATGGGGGGGGGGGACTTCAATCGGTTATCACAGCATTTAACTTGACGGGGGCCAATTTGGTTATCTCGTGGGGATGCTGGAACGTCCTTTGATTTAAACTATATGTAAAATTTTAAAGTAGTACAAATAACCCACGTCTAATTAACAATAAAAGTTACCCTTTTTAAGGGCTGGGGAGTGTCCCTTGAAACTTGTTTTTATACAAGCACGTATTAGATTTTTAAATCCTCGGATTTTCTAGAGTGTACTGATTGCCCAAGGTGGGGGGTGAGCCACCGTACCAAGACCTAACCCAAAGTGTAGGTCAGGGGGCCTAGAACCCAAAATTTGGGCGGCGGGCCAAATGCCCGCGCCCCAAAAATTAAGGTGCTAATTATTTAAGTGCAATGTTTTATTAACCGGGGGAAAATTTTTAATTTTTTCCTACCCCAAAGTACTAATCATTTATTTTAAATTCCCTTTAAATTATTACACATTACCATTAAAATTATATAACATATCCCATACGCGCCCTCCTATATGAAGGGAAAATTTACTCTCACTGGGGGGGGGGGGGGGGGGGGGGGGGGAAAAAAAAACATCACTCTCCCAAAATTATGAGAGGGTTTTTGGGTTTTAAAATTTTCCCACAAAATTTTATTATTATTAGTTTTTTGACAAAATTCCCAAAACATTTTACCTTTTTACTTTTAAAATGTTTTCATTTTTTTTAAAAATTTATCCCTAAAAAATTTTTTTTTAAAAATTCAACCTAAAACAAACAAAAAAAAAAATTTCTACTATGGTAAACCACATCCCTTACGTATATAATTTCTTTAAATCATATATATCCCTTTCCCAGATAGCCTACTTTATCCCTTGTCCCCATAAAAATTACCCTTTTACTGGAAAAGGGTTTTAGCAGGGTTAATATTTTGCTTCTACATTGGCTGGAGATTTGGGACATTTGCAACAACACATGGGGACTCATCTTCCACTGCATGCATTTACCATAAACCCACATTCGTATTTTCCCCCCGGTTTAATCCTTTTCCCTCCTCCCCTTTTTCCATTCTAAGATTATGGGACATCTATGTACCCCTCGTAAATGGGGGCCCGGTTTTTTAATCCGGGATAAAACCTTTTTACTTTACAAAAATTTTCCCAGGGGAGCGGGGCGTTGATTTGTGCTCTATACGGGGACTTTATTTGGAAGGCAGCCCGGGGGGGTTTCCCCTGAATCCGTCTAGCCACTCTGTATGTGGGGTTTTCAATCTCTCAACCTTAGTGCCTTTTGTCAGGGAAACTGTCCCCCCAGTTTGGCCGCCTCACAAAAACCTGAACGCTAAATGATAGGGTTCCCCCCCATCTGGGGCCCTAAAACCCTTTACTCAAGAAAATTTTGCCTCTTCCTAGCAATTACATCTTTTTTTGGTTGTATTTTTTTTTCCCGATTCAATATACAGAGATCCGGACTGGGGATATTTCCGACTCCTAGCAAAACACTTTTTCGTTTTTGGGGTTTTTTTGTGCAAAAGATCTCCTTCGGGATACGTTACTAGCCCCGGTTTCGAACTGTACAAAAAAAATTATGTTTTATTTCAGCATCGAACACCTTGCGCCTTTTAAAATAAAGGCCCTATTAGGAAATTTGCCCGCCCCAAAAAAAATAGGGAAATTTAGGGGTGTGCTTTTCCCGACGTTTCGGGGGGAAAACCCAACAAGGCCGAAATTTTTTTTTGGGGGAAAACATCAAAATAAAAACCCCCAAAACAAGCATTTTGCAGCCCTACTTAAACTTAATATAAGCCTTATCAAAGGGATTCTTTTTTCAGCCGTGCCCCCAAAAACCAAACCTTTTTTTTATTTTCATTTAAACCATTCCCTATTCACGAAAAAAAACCAGACACACTCGTTTTCTCAAACATGAAAACCCTTGACGGGGGGCCCGTATTACCAATCATCCATAAGTAATAGCATAGCAAGTCTACAAGAAACCCATCAGGGCCCAAAACTTTCGCCTCAGAAACCCAACAAGCTGGTCCCTGTATATGGGTGAAAAAGTAAAAAGCTGGATGGAGCCCCTTGGGGCACCCCCGCCGTGGGGCCCTCTATGGTCGCAAGACCCCAGGACGTCCGGGTGCACCGTAAATGGCATGTAAATTCTAGCAGCTTAAACCCCCTTTCACCCCGCGAAAATGCAAAAACTTGAATTAAATTTCCCCCCCCAGGCACTCTATCATATGCCTTTCTAGTGTTATCAATAAACCGATCATATAATTTTCTTTTCTTAAAATTAGGGAAAGGTCGCAAAGTAAAACTCCCAAAGGGCCCTTTTTTTTGCTCAACGGGATCCTCGCCCCGGGTGGCCCCCTTTCCTGGATTTACTAAAGTTAGCCCACAACTTAAAACCTCTTCAACCCCCCCCAAATTTTCCCTATAAAAAATTCCCAAAGTATTATAATTGTTATACCCCCATTTAATTTTCCCCAAATCAAAAATTTAAACCCCGCCCCCCTTTGAACAGGAAAAAAAAAAGTTGCTATGGAACCCTGAAACAAAAAAAACACAAATTCAAAAATATCACATTTAAAAAACCAAAAGCAACCAAAAAAAAAGGGAAACCCCGTCCCCTGGGGAGTGCCTTTAAAAAGCCCCGGACTATGCCTACATAGGGGGGTTTTTTAAAATTTACATCATTCAATACCCGTGTCCAGCTCTGGGGGACCGTAAAAAGGATCATTTAAGATTGGGGATCCCCCTTTTGAGTAGGTTCAACCCTTTTTCACCCTTCCCCTTGGGGCCTGGGATTCGGGGAAACTTTCAAAGTGAATCCGGGAAAATGTTGGCCTCCGGTTGCACCTGGTTCTTAACAAACCAAAGGTCCCCCCAGTAATGGGCCCTTTTAGATTTTTTTAAAGGGGGTCGTTCGGATTAAGAATCTTTTCCCCGCCGGGGGGGGGGTGTTACGCCAAGTTCTCTCACATCGGTCTTTTGTGTCTTTTAAAATCGCCGTGCCACATGTCTATAAAACGGGAAACCTGCGGGTAACAAACCAAAAACGTTTTTCTGTAAAGGGATGGGCAAGTCCGGGGGGGGTCGAGATTTTCCAACGCATTTTTAAATCTTTTGAGGGGTTTTCTGCGTGTTTCCGGGGCTTGTTTGAAACACACCCCGCTCAAAAGCCATCTGGTAAGATTCACCTGCTCCGAGGGTCTTCGAGCCGCATGTGAGTTTTAGAGGCTCCCTTTTCCCGGGGTGGAGGGTTACACACCGCGGAAACGTGGGGGCGGAAAACCTTTTGGGGAAACTGCTTTTACCTCTTTCTTTTTGTACCATATTGACACAGCTTTGGGCTTCACAACGACATAGCAATTTCCCCATACCCATGTTTAAACCCCCGCCTTTAAAAGACAGGTTACCCCCCAACCGGGACGCCGTCTTCTTTGAAAGGGTTTTCCACTCCCTATTGGTTTCCCCTTACAATTTTTGCTTTTCGTTCGCCCCGGGGTATTCCTCTTTTTATATATCACGCCATCGTAAGCATAGAAACTTTCAAACACACGCGTTTTCACTGGGGGACCCCACAAAGCGCGGGTTTAAGGTCAAACCCAAACCAATCACGTCCCGCTCGTTGGGGGAAAATTTGCACGTTCAGTGTAGGGAAAACGGTGACGCATCACAGTACAGGGGAAACCCCCAGGCGGGAAAAATAACGCCACCCAAACCCCACACCCGTCCCCACAGAAGCTTAAAACCAATTTTCATGTCACATCATCCATGTCTACCTTTGGGTTTCATAGGGCATCAGTTTTCATACTTACCCCAACCCAAAATTTTAAAACCCCCCTTTTTTGCTGTTTTTTCCGTGAATTGTTGTAAAACCAAAATAAAAAAAACCCCGCGAACTTTTTTTTAAGGGCCCCTTCTTTTTTTCTAAAAAGGGCCAAAAACTATATGGGACTTTCAATACGAAATTTAAATATATTTTCATCCTGCAAATTTTCTTTCCCCGCCACAAAAATTTCCCCGAAAAAAGAGGGTTCAGAGTTTAATCTGAGGGGATCACTTAGAAAAAAACGGGGAAAACTTATCCCATTGACGTTGCCAACCCTTTTTAAGTACGCGCCTTTTTCCCGTGTATTTATGTTAGCACCAACATTTTCTGGTTTTTTTCCTTTTTTCTCTTTCCCCCGCCCCCAAATCTTTGCCATTTCCTTCCTCACGGCGGGGAAAAGAACGCTTGAAAATCCCTTTTTCACGCACACGGGGGAGAGGGGAGGTCCGTCGGCTGATTTCAAATTCCGGGCCCTTTTCAGGGTTTTATTCCGTTTTGGGTTTCCCTCATCCCCAAAGACAAGGGGAATTTGGTCGCTTTTTCCGGTCATCCCGTTTCCCCCTGTTTTTTTGTTTCATCTCCCAAAAATGTGGGGCAGAGGTGAAAAATGGTACCCGGTCCGTTTATCACCCATGCGACCTTTTTTTTTTCCGAAAGCCCCTTACATCGTTCTCCTCCGGGCAGTTTAAATTATAACCAGGTTCCCCAGCCGCCCCTTTATTATCCAGGGGGTTCCCCGAAAAAAAACTTTTGCGGGGTTATTTTCTTGAAAGTTCATCCAAACTTTTGAGATAAACCGAAATTACTTCTTGTTTGATGCTTGCCCGGGTTTTTGGAAATTTATGCTTTACGTTTCTGAAACTCCTTTTTCCCAAAAATAAAAAAATTTGATGTTTGTTTGGAGGTAAATTTCTTTGATCATTGTGGAGAGTTTCTTTCTTTGAATTGGGGGGGAAATTTATTTTCCTTTTTCCCCCGTGCTAAGGCCTGACGCATCCACATTCTCCAGGGGGGAGCCATTTTTTGCACAAAACTGTGAAAACCCATGCAAACAACGGAAAAAAACTGGGGAAACCCTAGGAAGGGGGTGCTGGGGGGGTGAGGGAAGTGTTTGGAGGGGGTTATGGTCGTTTGCCGTAACCGTGTGCGGGTGGGCGAACTGTGGCCGGTGGACCAGGAGGGGGGGTTTTGGTGAAAGGGCAATTTCCCTTTTCTAAATATTTTGGTCTTTACCACCCCCTAGTTCAAATTTTCCCTTCACTACATGCCCCTCCGTAGCTTCATGTACCTCACATACCCTTGGTAGGCTCACACAGCTGGTATTTCCTTCATAAATCGATTACAAACAGGGACGTTCACCACGGAGTGTTTACACCTCAACGTCTCACCAACAACCTCACTCACCAACATTCTCTCTCTCTCTCTCTGAGAGAGAGAGAGAGAGAGAGAGAGAGAGAGAGAGAGAGAGAGAGAAGAGGAGGAGAAGAGAGAGAGAGAGAGAGAGAGAGATAGAGAGAATGGTACTTCAGAGTGTACCTAACGCTATACTGTACATGAGTAGCTCTAGTGCCATCCAATTATACAAACTCACACAGCCACTTGATAACTTAGTATGGTTAACTTCTTGCATTCCTTCTCCTCCTCCTTCTCCTTCTCCTTCTCCTTGAGTCCTCCTCTTCCTCCTCGTCCTACTTTTCCTCCTCCTCTATCACATCAACATTCATCCCCTAAAGTTCCTCCCTTAACCCTTTACCCACTGACCCCTTTACCCCACATCCACTCATGAAACTCAGCTTCCACACCGCTCAACTCCTCACGCACACACACACACACACACACACACACTGACTGACCAACTATAGACACACACAAAAACACACACACGAATAAGTCAGCATCAAACACCCCTTTCCCCTTCCCTCCCTCCCTCCCTTCCCCTCCTGCTCCTTTCCTCATCTTTCCCTTCCCCTCACCTGGCTGCCACGGGAGGAAGTTACTAATTGGATGCTTATCTGAGGACTTCCCACCCGCTTGACCCTCGCCACTAAACTGACGAGGCTCATGGTTTTACGAAAACTATTTAATTCTTTCCATTTTTTTCAGGGAGATTTTAAACAATGAGGTTATATAAGTGTCTGTTTGTTGTTGTTGTTGTTGCTATTTAAGGCTATTCTTCCTACGTGCGTCTCATCGACTCGTTTAAGTTTAAAGTTACACATACTAGAGAGCCTCCTGCATGAACCGTACCTTGTGTTGTTGTTGTTGTTAATGATATTGCTGCTGTTTTGCGGTCTAAAAAGTGCTTGACCCCAGGTGATGTTTATATATGTAGGAGGAATACATAGGAATACATAGGAATAACAGACACCAGGAGACCTATTGGTCCATAACTAGGGTATCTGTTGAACTACATCCTACTAACTATCAACTACATGTAAGAGGACAGAAAAAAAATGATACCATGTCCCTAAAGAAGATAGGAACATGGAAGTTTCGTAGTATAGAATGATAGGATATGAAATATTCTAACTACAACTACCACTAACACTAATCCATCCGGGGGACTATAATATGAATTCGCAGGGCAATATCAATACCCATTTACTTTACAATGCGCTCAATTATGTTTTTAAATGAAGTTATTGAGCTGGCTTCCACAACATTTGCTGGTAATTTGTTCCATCGATCAAAAACTCTAACATTGAAATAATGTTTACGGAGATCTGTGATGCAACGTTGACCGTTCAGTTTTAAACCGTTATTTCTTGTTGTCACTTGAGGAGAAAGCTCGAATATGTTCTCTTGAATAATGACATCAAATCCTTTTAGGATCTTAGAGGTTTCTATCAAGTCCCCACTGATTCTACGATCCTTTAAGGAAAACATATTAAGTTTCCACAGTCTCTCTTCATAAGATGAATTTCGCAGAGATGGAATTACTTTGGTTGCTCATCTTTGAACTGATTCCAATTTGGCTTGATATTATACGAAACAAGGCGACCATAATTAATTGAACGGCATATTCTAAGTGCGGCCTAACCAAAGACGTGTATAATCGTGTTATTACTTTCGGAGTTTTATGTTCAAAGTTGCGTTTAATGAATATCATATTCGCCTATTTACTGGCAGCTAGGCAATGCGTACTAGTTTAAGATCATTACTAATGATGACACCTAAATCCTTTTCCTGCTGTACTTCAGTTAACGATTTATTTTGCATTTGATAGTTATATTTGAGGTTATCGTTGCCTATATGAATCACTTTATATATATCGGAATTGAATCTTAATAGCCATTTATCACTCCAATATTATAGTTTGTCGAGATGACGTTGTATGAATTCGCTGTTTTCTCTAGTATATGCTTTACTGCCTAATTTGGTGTCATCAGCAAATTTCGAAATTTTAGATACAAGTCCGCAGTCTAGCTCATTGATATATATCAGAAAAAGAGTAGGACCCAAGACCAAGCCCTGAGGCACCCCACTAGTAACATTTAACCAATCAGATGCCTTGCCATTTATTGCTACCCGTTGTTTACGATTTGAAAGCCAATCGCCAATCCATGAACATAACTGCTCTCCTAATCCATGTACCCTTAGCTTGATCAAAAGTCGCTTATGGGGAACTGTATCGAAGGCTTTCTGAAAATCAAGGTATATTATATCCGAGGAGATTTTAGCGTCATAGTTTGAACTAGGAGGGGGGGCACTCAGTAGAGCGCATACCTCCGCCCGAATATTTAATCAATTGGTTGCCATGGCAACAGTTGTGATTCGATTTCATAAAAAAATAAAAAAAATAAAAACCAGTAAAAAATAGAGTAGAAAAAGTAAAAAAAATAAAAAAGTAAAAAAAAGTAAAAAACAAATAATAATAATTATATATATATATATATATATATATAATATATATTATATATATATATATATATTATATATATATATATTATATATATATATATATATATATATATATATATATATATATATATATAAAATATATATATATATATATATATATATATATATATATATATATATATATATGTGTATTTATATATAATATATATATATATATAAGCACTCAGTATGAGCGCATACCTCCGGCCGAATATTTCATGAATTGGTTGCCATGGCAACAGTTGTCAATAGATTTCATCCAAAATTAAATCAGTTCTTCCTTATAATAAATAAACTTGGTATAACAAGTTTGGTCCTAATCTATTCGTAATTTTTTGAGAAATCATGTACACTAACAAACAAACAAACAAACAAACAAACAAACAAACAAACAGACAGACAGACAGACAGAGCGGGATGAAAACATAACCCTCCAGCCTCGTTGGCGGAGGTAATAAATGACATTGAAAAAATCATGTAGGTATGTTAAGTTTTTTTTTTCTTTTCTTTTTTCTGTATCTCTTATTTCGGAAACCATGCTGGGAGTTTAATATTAAGATATTTTCATCGAGATACGACACTATTCTATACGGCAATATTTTCTCAAATAGTTTAACAATCACAGACGTTAGACTAATAGGGCGATAATTACTTGCGAGGATCTTACACCCTTTCTTGAATATCGGTGTAACATTAGCTAATTTTCACATACTCGGAACATTTTTGTCCATTAGCAATTTATTAAAAATAATCTGTAATGGGAGCGAAAGCTGCCTGTGACATTCATGAAGTAATTTCAGCGATATTTCGTCCACTCCCACGGATTTTGCTGGGTCAAGTTTCAGCAAATACTTTGATATTTCGTCTACTGTTATCTCTCTTATTACCAATCTATCACTTTCGAGTCCCTCAAACATGTTTACTGGTTCTGGTAATGGAGCTTCGTGTTCTTTAATAAAAACCGCATTAAAGTAATCATTGAGTACGGACGCCATACTCTTATTATCGTTTACTAAGATGTTATTCTTATCTTTCAGTGATAATACAGTGTTAATACATGTTTGGACGTTTTCCTTACTTAGAACGTATTGAAAGAACCTTTTCGGGTTCGATTTGGATTCCTTAGCAATTTTTTCTTCATACCTGCCCTTTTTAGACCTAATTAATCCTTTGCAACGACGCTTTACGTCTTTATAATCTCTAGAATCGCAGTCCGCATTAGATCGCTTATAAACCTTATACGCACGGCGCTTACTGACGATGATTTGTTAAATCTCATTAGTCATCCAACAGGGTCTGTTTATGTTATTTAAACGTTTTCTTACCATCGGAACATATTTTTCAACAACCGATTGGAGTTTATTTGTGAATAAATTACACATGCTTTCGGCGTTATTACCATTTAGTAGGTCAATCCAATCAACTTCGCATAGTACCCTGCTGATCTTCGTGAAATCTGCTTTATTTGGGAACTGATAACCGATTTTCTGTGATGTCCACGTTGCAATTTATGCCGCATCTGATTAACCTGTGATCACTGTTAGCCAAACGTTCACCTATATCGCAATAATCAATCATATCGATGTCGGTAGTGAAAACTAAATCTAGGATACTCTTGAAGCTTGATCCCTTTTAGGCTCACGGACCACCTGATTTAAGGGGAGCATCTAATAGAAATTCATATCTCCATTATTTCTTACCCAATCAAGCTGCAATTTATATACATGATAGATATTCAAATGTTCATTATTTTGTTCTACATTTTTTTATCTCCAAAATCTATGGTTTCTGAGTTAAAAGCCATTTTGTAGGTTTTTCACCGTATATTTAAATCAGATCTTCTCTACAAAAAATGGACTTACGATATTTTGCTTGACATGGTAGGTAGACAAGAAATTATGCTACATCCTTATGCCAGGAATTATAGATAGGATATAAATTAATTGTTGTGGAATAATTTTTTTACCACTATGTTTTTTCGACACTTTTTTCTTTATCATTCTTCAATTAAATAATAGGATTTTCAGTTAGACCAATAATCTGACCATCAATTATAATTATTTTTCATTTATTCCTCTATTGAACAAAGAAAACAGATCGTATATTGGTTGGTAACTTTTTGAGATCTCATTTAAAGTTAAAGATTTTTGGTTATGAGAAAAACGCGTTTAAAGTTTTGCTTACCTTTACTTACACACTAAAAAGTTATAAAAAAACATATAAATTTGAAGCAATGTAGAATTTATCATAAAACATAATTAACATTGTAACATACTAAAAAAACGACATTTTCAGTAAATAGTGCATGGGGGTGAGGGAGGAATATATACGACCACATTGTACGCCCCGGCCTGGTACGAAGAACTTTCCTCATTGCCTTTCTTCTTCCTTCCAGTCCTGCTTTGTTCGTCCCTATCCTCTGCTCTTATCTTCTTCATTATGTTCTTTGGTGCCTGGTGTCTCTTTCTATCTCTTTTCTCTTGGACAGAGGCAGTTTAGGCAGATATTGCAGACCTCCACTTTCTTCTTACACTTGCCACAGATCATATTGATGAACAGATTGCGCAGCTGTGTACTGTTCATAAATACATTCAAGGATGGCACCTTCTCTGGAGATGGAGATGAAGATGGGAGAGGTAGTGCTGGACGTGGTTTAGGGTGCCAAGAGGTGTTTGGACTGGTACGGTCTTGTGTGGTTTGTGAGGTGCTTGAAGTGCACGCTACGGCGGGCGGGTGCGGTGACGACCAACCCTCCATTACATTCTGCTGCTTCTATTCTTCTCTGTAGCTGTGTCTGTCTTGCTGCTCTGCATATATCTTGTCTTCTGCGTGCCTACTTACTTTTCGCCATTGTGAACCTCTGAACTGCAGAAAAAAAAGCCTACGGTATACCTACGTCATGGCGGAGAGGTAACTGATCCGCTCAGTAACTGTTCAAAGATATACACTCTGGTTTCCTTGCCAGAAATACATTTTCAATGCAAAAGACCCGATGTTTCTAGCTTTTAGAAGTCCCAGATTATCATTACTAATATGGGGGGCTCACACGGGACCTTTAATTCTGTACCGCAGACCTTTAAATAACGGCACTACACATTTAAAATTTTGTGGAGGAGTTGCCCCTGGCGATGTTCTAAGAGAATATGGCAAAAAGTAAGAAACTAATAGTTTAAGGTAAATAAGCTTAGA
>JACEEZ010010265.1:62500-75000 GCA_016584305.1 Chionoecetes opilio | reverse complement strand
GGACCTTGGTCTTGAGCCAGGAGACCTCAAGTCCCAAAGGCTTTGCCTCCTCGTGCAGCGCCTCGAGAGCCATCACCAGGACCTCCAGCGACTCAGCAAAGATTACTGCATCATCGGCAAAAACAAGATCAGTGATCTTGGTGTTGCCGACGGATGCTCCACAATCACTTTGATCTACAACCTTGTCCAATACCCAGTCCATACAAGCGTTGAAAAGTGATGGGGCAAGGACGCACCCTTGTCTCACTCCTGTATTCACAGGAAAGAAGCCGGATACACCTGCCCCACACTTCACAGCACTCTCAGTCCCAGAATACAGACCAGTTATCAAACCAATAGTCCTTGCAGGAATCCCTCGAAGTCGCAGAAGATCCCAGAGTGACTCACGATGCACTGAGTCAAACGCCTTCTTGAGATCAACATAGGCTGCAAGGATCCCCTGTCGAAACTCACGTCGGCGTTCCACCAGGACACGAAGCGCTAGGATACGGTCCGTTGTTGACTTACCAGGCGTGAACCCAGACTGCTGAGGTATCTGATGCTTCACCAGATGGCTGCGAATCCGTGTCAGCAATAGATGGGCAAGCACCTTGCCTGGTACGCTGAGCAGTGTAATACCGCGGTAATTGTTGCAGTCCTGACGGTCCCCTTTCCCTTTCCAGATAGGGACGAGCCAGTATAATAACTTTATATAAAAACAAACTTGACGCGTACTCTAAAATAAATGGGTTTTGATATTGCCCTGCGAAGTTATATTATATCGTCCCCCGGAGCGATCAGTGTTAGTGGTAGTTGTAGCGAGCATACTTCATATCCTATCATTGCTCACTACGATACTTCCATGTTCCTATCTTCTTTAGGGACATAGTATACTTTTCCAACTGTCCTCTTACATGTAGTTGATAGTTAGTAGTATGTAGTTAAGCAGATACCCTCGTTATAGACCAATAGGTCTCCTGGTATATGTTATTCTTATGTATTCCTATGTATTCCTTCTCCTCCTTCTTCTCCTCATATCCTATAATAATTACACCACCCATGTCTTACCCTAATTTCACCTTAAACCCTTACACTACACATAATAATCATACGTGCACTTTAATTTATCATATCTTATTAGAACATAACGAAAAGCTGGTATTCTCCCTCATCTCCTCAAGCTTCTCGCTCGTAATTGGTAAGCTAATCCTCCTCCTCCACCTTTATCTCCTCACAACAAGTGTTCTTGCGGTTAAGCAGGTACTCGGTGGAAGAGACGTTTTATAATAATAAAAAAAAACCATGATACTCCTTCTCCTCCCTTCCCTCGGTTAAGCCAATTCAGAGTTACTCCATCGTTGGTGGAGTTTTATTCCTGCAGTTGCAGTGTTTGTTGGGTCTCTGCTAGGTGGTGGTGGTGGTGGTGGTGGTGTTAGGGAGAATAAGAAGCTTAACGAAGAAAGTTGAAGGAAGATACTGCGAAAGTGGAAGGAATAGGAAGGAGGAAAGGAGCATAAATGTGAGATAGGAAGAGATGAGTGTGTGTGTGTGTGTGTGTGTGTGTGTGTGAGAGAGAGAGAGAGAGAGAGAGAGAGAGAGAGAGAGAGAGAGAGAGAGAGAGGAGAGAGAGAGAGAGAGAGAGAGAGAGAGAGAGAGAGAGAGAGAGAGAGAGAAGAGAGAGAGAGAAGAGAGAGAGAGAGAGAGAGAGAGAGAGAGAGTAGAGGTAGGTTGACGAGGTGGGATGGAGAGTTGTAGGAAGGGGATGAAGACACAAACACACACACACATACACACACACAAACACACAAACACACACAAACACACACACACACACAGTGTTGTAGTCAAGACCAGACCCACCGAGACCAAGACCAAGACCAAGACCAGACCCTACGAGACCAAGACCAAGACCAAGACCAAGACCAGACCTTCCGAGACCAAGACCAGCCCTCTGAGACCAAGACCAAGACCCGCCGAGACCAAGACCAAAACCAAGACCAGACCCTCCGAAACAGACCAAGACCAAGAACAGGTATATACAAATATTTTTTATATATATGACTATTATGTGAATGTTTTCGGTCTGTACTGCGTAAATAATAAATTGCATTGTCCTGTCCTGTTTGTAAGGAATGGGTTTTAATTTTTTTTCTCATACATGTACCTTTGAATATAACGGACCTAATAAAATTATCCATATAGTCTTAGGGATCAAATGCAAAAATAATTAAAAATGTGAACCAAACTGTTATATGCTTAACCTTTGTCCATGCAGTTAATACCCTATACATGTGATGGGTTAGCTGCTGTAAAAAGAAAAAGAAAGAAGGCAAATAGGCAAAGTATATTCAAACAAATACAGTTCACTACTACTGGTTACATTTTGCAAATTTTCTTACATTTTACAGTTTACGCGGTCGTTAACTCGTTACATTTTGCAATACTTGATTACGTGGCAATTGCATTTTAAAAACATTAGCATTTCTAACATCTTCGATAACAGGTGCGAACGGTGAGGGCGCATGATGATAAAGCTAAAGATGCGGTCCACTGGAGCGCTCGTTGTTGGGACGGAGAGGATCTTCATAGCAAGCATGAAGGCAAGTGGATAGCGCTCAAGAGAAGCAAGCCAAAAGGAGATACGATCGGCGTGACCGCCAGACTTGCACTCTGTCTCTAAGTACCGGTTAAACTGGGCCCGCGTGCTCTCCTTCTCCGCGCTCTTCGAACGCTTCCTAATGGGGAGTTTTCAAATAAGCTCACGCTCAAGCCTGTTTCTCGCGCTCTCATATCCTCTGCCCTTTGAGCCTGAATGATCTATCATTTACTGTAAATTCCCTGTACTTTTTCGGGACATATCAGAATTACCCTTCAATACAACAACTGAAACAGTTCTTAATAAAAAATGTAGTTTATCATTTTATTTGTCTGCAGTGGATGAAAATATTGGCAAAAGAATTGAATATTTGAAAACTCAATCTTTAAAAATCGTCTTTTCATGAAAACACGCAAGCTCAAGCAGAATGAGGCTTCAGGGAATATCTACTTGTATGTAGGTAAGCATTCACTGAGTACCTGTTTTATGTGTATATGTCTCTTACGACGATCATTTAACCAAGACATAATTTAAAGTGCTTGGCAGCTCAATGACAGTCCTGTATGCAGGACAGTAGAAATGTTTGTTTACTAAATAACTCCGCCTCCACCTCAATCCCCTTCTCTCTGAATCAATCAATCAACCCTTAATTCCCTCTGAATACCCTATAGTCCTCTGGTTTATCCTATGTCAACAAGTTTATCTGTTAGAGGAAGAAGACTAAATCAGTAGGTGCGAAACAGGGAGTCTTAATTTAAAGACAATGAGTTCGGTAGAGTGAGAATTTACGTTTAGAGAAACATATGGGTTGTTTTCTGGAGGACAAACAAGGCAATAAGAGGAAACAAAATCGTAATTTGAAATCAGGATATGGGGTTAAATAAGAAAGTGTTTCGGAGGCAGCATAACTTGAAGCTCAGAACACGAAATAAGGAGACGAGTCTCCAGTATGTGGGAGCGGATGCCGCGAATATTCCAGTAGAGGACAGACAGTGTGAAGAGATCAGCGGGTGATGATAGTATAGTTAGGATGACAGCCTCTGGGGTTGAGGGCTAGGAGTATCAGGGATGTGAGCCATGAGGTATAAGGGAGCGGCGGTGCTGAGTGTGTGATGGCAACAGGAAAGTGAGCTATAGCAGATCCTGCCGGCGGGATGGTTTCTGTGGAGATGCTGAACGCCACACTGTGTTTTGGTTATATTTTCGTCGTAAGAGAGACATATACACATAAAACAGGTACTCAGTGAATGCTTACCTACAGGTAAATATTTCCTGAAGCCTCATTCTGCTTGAACTCGCGTGTTTTCATGAAAAGACGATTTTCAAAGATTGATTTTTCAAATATTCAATTCTTTTGCCAATATTTTCATCCACTGCAGACAAATAAAATGATAAACTACATTTTTTATTAAGAACTGATTCAGTTGTTGTATTGAAGGGTAATTCTGATATGTCCCGAAAAAGTACAGGGAATTTACGGTAAATAATAGATCATTCAGGCTCAAAGGGCAGAGGATATGAGATGCGCGAGAGACATCTGGCGGCTTAGCTTTGAAAACTCCCCATTGTCCGGTACTTGGCTAGCAGACGAGGCATCAGACAAAGCGAGCTAGCTAAACCTGCGGTGTACGTGTACGAAGGATGCGGGGATAGCATAGGCCTACACATATATGAAGTACACGGAGGTGAACAGAGCTGCAAACATGCATGAGTGCAAACGGATATTATCACTGCCAGAATGGCCACGTCATGCATGTTCTCTCGACTCGCACGCACTCTATCAGTGCTCGCAGGACTCAGCTCATGCATCATCACCGTAGTGCTAGTCGGGCAGTATCTATAGACAGTACAACGCTGTATGGCGCGCCGTGAATCGAAACAGCCATGATTTTTTTCCGTTTATGATAATAAATTCCGACCTTCCCCACGCCGCGATGCACTTTTTAATCCTGGTCTCAACCTGGTCACGAGCCAAACTCCGAGACCAGAAGCTTCGAGACCTAGATCAAGACCAAGACCACATCAAACGAGACCAAGACCAAGACCAAGACCACATCAAACTAGTCTTGAGACCGGTCTCGAGACCAAGACCAGTCTCGAGACCTACAACACTCCACACACTACACACAAATAGACGACAAATCCCTTGTAGCTCTGTAATATTCACAGTCTGGTGTCGAGGATCTTCAAGACGAGACCTGTGTGTGCTACTGACGGAGGGCTGACCACGCCTAAACAGCCTTAACCTCCACCAGTGACATCCTTGACATTATCATCACTCGCCTCTATTTCCTTTTTATCTAATTTATATATCCTTTTGTATTTACCTTACTGAGTTTTCATGACTGTTGCTACCTATATTACCATTTGCCTTCTTCCATTTCCTTCTCCTCCTCTTCTTCTTCCTCTTCTTGTAGTATTCCAAACACATCTCAGAACTTCCACTCCCTCGCACACACATGAAAATAAGACATTTCCTAACTCATGCAGTTTTCAAGACACCAAAAATATTGTTATAAACCAAAGGCACCTACAACACTCTTCCCGCCATTAATATAGAGGAAGAGAAATACGTATATTTCACTATCTCGTGCTACCTATAGTTTTCCCAGGACTCGAGGCCACATAATTAAAGCTTCAGGCAATGAATAGCGAACACGTAGCAATATGAAACTAATCCGTGGGGAAATATTCAATATAAAAAAAAATTGTAAGATCATAATTATTACTTACTGCACCTGGTCTAACACTCTTATCAGTTCCTCTTCCTCCTCTTACTCTTCCTTACTCTTATTTTCCCCACATAACTTATAAACCTTACTCTCTTACTCTTCCATCAAAACCTTACTTTCTTTGCTTTACGTTACGTTTAACCTAATACTTCCTTATTATTTAAACCAACAAAGTATTAGTTTATCTTATTCCTCTAGATCTTACCCACATAAGCTCTAACCCTTACTCTTCCTTCCAAACCTTACTGTATCATTGCTTTACGTTAAATTCAACCTAATACTTCCTTATAATCAACTCTAATTATTTTGTTCCTCTCTCTTTGTACACAGCTGTAAGAGTTATTATATCACTGAATAGGCACAGCTGAGAATAGATAAGAGGCGGGAGAAGCTCAGACAAAGGCATCAATTACATAGACAAGCTTATTATCGTAGGAGAAAAATAATCTCAATGCGTAATATCCTCAAATTGATAAAAAAAAAATTCTTATATCAATGGTGCTTCAGTGTTATAGCTATTTTTTTCTCTGTGTGTGTATGTCTCTCTCTCTCTTTCTCTCTCTCTTTCTCTTTCTCTCTTTCTCACTCTCTCCCCTTTGAATGATAAATTATGTAATGCTAAAATGAAGGTTGCTATAGGAACAAATCAAGTGTGTGTGTGTGTGTGTATGTGTGTGTGTGTGTGTGTGTGTGTGTGTGTGTGTGTGTGTGTGTGTGTGTGTGTGTGTGTGTTTGTGTGCGTGTGCGTGTGTGTGTGTGTGTGTGTGTGTGTGTGTGTGTGTGTGTGTGTGTGTGTATCTGGTTCTTATTAAAGGTGACCGTATCCACTTCTGCGCCGCGCTTATACCTACATATAATAGCACACACGCACGCACACACACACACACACACACACACACACACACACACACACACACACACACACACACACACACACACACACTGGAACGCACGCACACGAGTTATCCGGATATCAGGGAGTTTGCACTAAACCTTACATAACTGCAAAAAAATGTATGTTGTTATGGGTAAGCAGGCTTCTCCACGGCTCTTTGTAACACACACACCCACACATACACACACACACACACACACACACACACACACACACACACACACACACACACACACACACACACACACACACACACACACACACACACACACACACACACACACACACACACACACACACACACCACACACACACACACGTACACATACACACACGCACACACACACACAGATCTCAGAGTATGCATTTAACTTCTGCAACAATAGTATATGACTCGTAAACTCATCTTAGTATTGTTTCTCTTCCTTCTTCTCTAGCTCCTGCTACTCCTACTCCTCCAATGATCCTGTAAACCCATTTACTGTAAAGTAAATGGGTATTGATAGTGCCCTGCGAATTCATATTTAGTCCCCCGGATCGATTAGTTGTAGTGGTAGTGGAAGTTGTAGTTAGTATATTTCATACCCTATTTTTCTGCACTACGAAACTTCCATGTTCCTATCCTCTTTAGGGACATGGTTTCATTTTCCAACTGTTTTCTTACAAGTAGTTGATACTTAGTAGTATGTAGTTCAGCAGATACCCTCGTCATGGACCAATAGATCTCCTGGTGTCTGTTATTCCTATGTAATCCTATGTAAATCCTCCTCCTCCTCCTCCTCCGAGGAGGAGGAGGAGGAGGAGGAGACTGCGGAAACTTAATGTTTTCCTTAAAGGATCGTAGAATCCGTGGGGACTTGATAGAGACCTTTAAGATCCTAAAAGGATTTGATGTCATTAATCAAGAGAACCTATTCGAGCTTTCAACTCAAGTGACAACAAGAAATAATGGTTTAAAACTAAACGGTCAACGTTGCATCACCGATCTCCGTAAAAATTATTTCAATGTTAGAGTCGTTGATCGATGGAACAAGTTACCAGCAAATGTTGTCGGAGCCAGCACAATAACTACATTTAAAAACAGACTTGACGCGCACTGTAAAGTAAATGGGTATTGATAGTGCGAATTCGTATCTAGTCCCCCGTATCGATTAGTTGTAGTGGTAGTGGTAGTTGTAGTTAGTATATTTCATATCCTATCATTCTGCACTATGAAACTTCCATGTTCCTATCCTCTTTAGGGACATGGTATCATTTTCCAACTGTTTTCTTACAAGTAGTTGATAGTTAGTAGTATGTAGTGCAGCAGATACCCTCGTTATGGACCAATAGGTCTCCTGGTGTCTGTTATTCCTATGTAATCCTATGTAATCCTCCTTCAGCCTTCTGTTTTATCATCCCGTTTTTCGTATATTCAAATAGCGTCGTTAGGATCAGTGTGTGTGCTGCTATTCTAAAACTTCATTTGTATTCCTCCTGATCCTGTTAACCCTCTATAATATTATCCCTCCATCACCTTCAATATCTTCCTCAGCTTTGCCAACCCACATAATACAATATACGTGACGTTCATATATTTCCCCAAACCCACAACAATCACGATTATGGGAAGCCAAGCAAATATTGAGGCACAGCGATGATGATAGAGTCAATACACGAAACAAATACAGCAAGAGAAAACGTGGCGTCACTCAAATTAGAGGACGCAGGGAAGAGTCAACAACCGAGCGGCCAGGCCAGTCGCGTCACGGGGACGGTCCGCTGTATGAGTCATGAGTGTTTCTTGTCTGGCGTTCACGATTCCACTTTTTATTTATTTAATTTTTTTTTTTGGTGGGGGAGGTGTAATTTTTTGTGGCGGGGTATTTTTTACGGGGGGCTATTTTATGTGGGGGGCTATTTTTGGGGGGTGAATATCTTTTCTGGGGGAGCTGTTTTTTGGGGGGCGTAGATATGTATTGCTTTGTTTTTGTAGTGATTTGTATATTTTTCTTGATGAGGAAGTTTAGTGGTGGTGGTGGTGTTTTGAGTGTTTCTACGTGAGTCTTGAGTCAGAATTTATTCTGACTCAAGACTTACGTAAGGATTTCCTTACGTGATTTATTTATTCTACATTAATTGTGTAATGGTTGTACTTTGTTATAAGTTGTGTGCCTTCGTGTCTATCGGTCGAATTTCGTTTTGTGTGTGTGTGTGTGTTGACATGGTGTTTCTCGTACTGAATATTTCCTTCGAGTGGTGTGTTTTCTTTTATTCCAGTGTTGCCTTTTAGTTTTCTACGGTGGGCTTTTGTTGATTGTTTGTACGGCATTTAGGGGGCACAGGTATATGGGGGGCACTCGGCAAACAACATTGGTTTCATATATATATATATATATATATAATATATATATATATATATATATATATATATATTATATATATATATATATATATATATATATATATATATATTATATATATATATATAATATATATATATATATATATATATATATATATATATATATATATATATATATTATATATATATATATATATATATATATATATATATATATATATATAATATATATATATATATATGTATATATATATATACATATATATTATATATATATATATTATATATATAAAAATATATATAATACATATATATATATATATATATATTATCAAAATTATATAAAAAAAAATCCTAATATTAAAAAAAAAAAAAAATCATACCACCTGATGGAACACCTCAAGCGTAACATTTCCTTCCTTATTAATGTTTCCTCTAGGACTAATAGTTTAGCGTTAAAATGGCAAATAAAATTTAATAGATTTCACGATTGCTACCATAAAGCATTCAAGGATCCTACCGGTGGTTACATGCGCTACGCTCTGAGCGAGTGGGTGGTTTTTGTTTCCAATAGAACATGAGAGATCCAGGTATTCTCGTAAAAGTCGACAGGGTATCACCTAAGAGTGTTTTGAAAAATCACGTTTTCCTTAATAATTTGAAAAAAATATGATAGTGGATAGTGGTAAAACATGCATGAATCAATGATCATAAGGTAGATCAAGACCTTTCATTTGAGCTATAGAATGAGAAAATCGGGTTTTAAGTAAGTGAGCAAATTATATTTCAATGTTTTATAATAAAACTATTAAACTTGTTTGTACTGGGAAAAATGCATTCGCTCAGTAAAACATCCTCTATTGTTCACTGTTCTTTTTCTTCCACAAAAACCACCTTAATCACCACTGGCACAGGCGCACATTTGTTACGTATTATTTGTTTTGTTTGTTTGTTTGCGCCACATACGTCTTCAGGAGTAAACACGGATGATAAGTTGCTTCCCATTCACAACGGAATCTACCACATGCTAAATCTTGATGTCTGCACTGGCCATGAGGATTATATTTTGCGACATATAGTTACGTTATATTATTTCCTCGCACTAATTATTGTCTCTATATATCCTGAAACAATAAAATCAAGAGAAGAGAGAGACAAAACATACAATGGAAAAATAATATATATCACAGGGAAAGTAAGAAAACGAAGAGAAAAGTAACGAATGATGAGACATATCGTAAAGACGTGGAAAATATGATTAAATGAAGAAAAGGAAGGTAGGATAGGTGAGGCAAAGTCTGTGGTCGTAACTACATACACATACAAAAGAATAAACTTCGGAAAGGCGGACGTATATGAGGTGTCTGCGATCATGCACTTACCGAGAAGGAGGAGGAAGAGGAGGAGGAGGAGGAGGAGGAGGAGGAGGAGGAGGAGGAGGAGAGGAGGAGGAGGAGAGGAGGAGGAGGAGGAGGAGGAGGAGGAGGAGGAGGAGGAGGAGGAGGAGGAGGAGGAGGAATACATAGGAATACATAGGAATAACAGACACCAGGAGACCTATTTGTCCATAACTAAGGTATCTATTGTACTACATACTACTAACTATCAACTACATGTACGAGGACAGTTGGATAATAGTACCATGTCCCTAAAGAAGATAGGAACGTGGAAGTTTCGTAGTGAAGAATGATAGGATATGAAATATGCTAACTACAACTACCACTAACACTAATCGATCCGGGGGACTACATTATGAATTGGAAGGGCAATATCAATACCCATTTACTTTACAGTGCGCGTCAAGTCTGTTTTTAAATTAAGTTAATGTGCTGGCATCGACAAGATTTGCTGGTAATTTGTACCAACGATCAACAACTCTAACATTGAAATAATTTTTAAGGATATCAGTGATGCAACGTTGACCGTTCAGTTTAAAACCGCTATTTCTTGTTGTCACTTGAGGAGAAAGCTCGAATAGGTTCTCTTGATTAATGACATCAACTCCGTTTTGGATCTTAAAGGTTTCTATCAAGTCCCCACGGATTCGACGATCCTTTAGGGAAAACATATTAATTTTCCGCACTCTCTTTATAAGATGAGTTTCGCAGAGATGGTATTAGTTTGGTTGCTCTTCTTTGAGCTGGTTCCAATTTGGCTTGATCTTTTACGAAACAAGGCAACCAGAATTGAACAGCATATTCTAAGTGCGGCCAAGCAAAATACGTGTATAATCGTGTCATTACTTCCGGAGTTTTATGTTCAAAGCGGCGTTTAGTGAAGCCCAACATCATATTCACCTTTTTACTGGCAGCTAGGCAATGCGTACTGGCTTTAAGATCATTTCAAAGGATGACACCCAAATCTTTTTCCTGCTGTACTTCAGTTAACGATTTATTTTGCATTTGATAGTTATATATGAGGGCATCGTTGCCTATATGCATTACTTTAAATTTATCGGAATTGAATTTTAATAGCCATTTATCACTCCAATCTGATAGTTGTCGAGATCACGTTGTATGAGTTTGCAATTTTCTCTAGTATATGCTTTACCGCCTAATTTGGTGTCATCAGCAAATTTTGATATTCTAGATACAAGTCCGCAGTCCAGTTCATTGATATATATCAGAAAAAGAGTAGGACCCAAGACCGAGCCCTGAGGCACCCCACTAGTAACATCTAACCAAGCAGATGACTCGCCATTTACTACTACCCGTTGTTTACGATTTGAAAGCCAATCGCCAATCCATGAACATAACTGCTCTCCTAAGCCATGTGCCCTTAGCTTGGTCAGAAGTCGCTTATAGGAAACTATTTTGCTTTCAAAGGCTTTCTGAAAATCAAGGTATATTATATCCGAGGGAGTTATAGCGTCACAGTTTGAATAAATGACATTGAAAAAATCGAGTAGGTTTGTTAAGCAGGATCTCCTATTTTGAAATTCATGCTGGGAGTTTAATATTGATTTATTTTCATCGAGAAATGACACTATTCCCGCCATATTTTCTCAAATAGTTTAACAATTACAGACGTTAGACTAATTGGACGATAATTACTTGCGAGGCTCTGACTCCCTTTCTTGAATATCGGTGTAACATTAGCAAATTTCCACATACTAGGAACATTTTTGTTCATTAGCGATATATTGAAAATATTTCGTAATGAGAACGAAAGTTGACTGTGACATTCGCGAAGTAATCTTGGCGAGACTTCGTCCACCCCCACGGATTTTGCTGGGTAAAGTTTCTGCAAAACCTTTGATATTTCGTCTACTGTTATCTCTCCTATTACCAATCTATCACTTTCGAGTCCCGCAAACATGTTTACTGGTTCTGGTAATGAAGCTTCGTCTTTTTTAATCAAAACCACATTAAAGTAATCATTGAGTACGGACGCCATACTCTTATTATCATTTACTAAGATGTTATTCTTATCTTTCAGTGGCCCAATACATGTTTTGACGTTTTTCTTACTTCGAACGTATTGAAAGAACCTTTTCGGGTTTGATTTGGATTCCTTTGCAATTTTTTCTTCATACTCTCGCTTTTTACACTTAAATAATCCTTTGCAACGACGCTTTACGTCATTGTAATCTCTAGAATCGCAGTCTGCATTTGATCCCTTGTACACTTTATACGCTGGGCGCTTACTGCCCATGATTTGTTGAATCTCATTATTCATCCAACAGGGTTTGTATATGTTATTCAAACGTTTTCTAACCGTAGGAACATATTTTTCAACAACCGATTGGAGTTTATTTGTGAATAAATTACACAAATGTTCGGCGTTTTTACTATTTAGTAGGTCAATCGAATTAACTTCGCTTAGTACCCTGCTGATCTTTGTGAAACCTGCTTTATTATAGTTGGGAACTAATAACCGATTTTCTGTGATGTCTACGTTGCAATTTATGCCGCATCTGATTAACCTGTGATCACTGTTTGCCTAATGTTCACC
>JACEEZ010010265.1:55000-60000 GCA_016584305.1 Chionoecetes opilio | reverse complement strand
TTTAGAGCATTTCGTATCCTCGTTTTGCGCAACCTTGCTCTCATTCGTTGTCTATATTGGATTCGCTTTTTTGATTTTTGGTAGGGAGCAACGGATAGGCGGCCAGTATTCCTGCGAATTCATCTTTCACCTTCTCCACTTCCCTAAAATGCCATGTTTGTACCCATTCCAAAGCACAGCAACGTAATCCTTGGTCTGTTTTCAGAAAATGTATGGGACAGAGTGAAACAATAGAAAGTCGTACACACTATAGTCTATTCACTTAAGCTGGATTCCTGGGAGCGGCTCGATGCCTAGGCGAGTATGTAACGACGTCGCTGATTGGCTGATAGCCTCGGGCAGGGTGGCGATGGTGGTGGTACTTGCCTTGCCGCAACCCAAAACCCTTGCGTTGCCTCAGAAAAATATTCATATTTCTTGGCTTTACTCATCTCTTACACAAGATAGGCCTATTTTGTTTGCATCAGTAAATCAGGCAGTGATTGTTCAACAACAACACGCCATTCATAACTCAATAGGGTAAAAAATAAAGTCATGACTGACTATCACATGAGTAGGCGGACTTTTAGGTTTTCAGTGCATTGAAATGTTGTACTCCTACCCGATATAACCAAGCTACCAGATAATAGTTATGAAAGCTGAGTTTACCATCGTGTTCATAATACATTGCTGCATATCATGAGCATAAAAAAAATACAGTAAGACGACACTAATATTAAGATAATTAAAGGAAAGTAAAAGAGTGTATAAACATTATTTCTTGCTTATTTTGCGTCAACTCGCTCTAACTCCATAAGTTTTGGTCACATTCAATTTTCAAGAACTGTTTCAAAATCCTCATACTTTTCCGCTTCCTGTGGTATGTAGCACGTACCAATAAGGAAAAGAGTAGGTGGTCAAAATGGCTAAGAAAGTTAAAACTACTACTGCAAACTGGCACAGTGACGGGTGAGCATTGCTCCCTATATAAGAGAGACTGTTCTCGGGAGAGCTATCAGAGGCTCCACCCGTCACGGCACCAGTTTGAAACAGTGTAACTTTCTTAGCCATTTTGACCACCTACTCTTTTCCTTATTGGTACGTGCCGTACGTACGTACCACAGGAAGCGGAAAAGTATAAGGATTTTGAAACAGTTCTTGAAAATTGAATGTGACCAAAACAAATGGAGTTAGAGCGAGTTGAAGCAAAATAAGCAAGAAATAATGTTTATACACTCTTTTACTTTCCTTTAATTATCTTAATATTAGTGAAGTCTTACTGTAATTTTTTTATGCTCATGATATGTAGCAATGTATTATGAACACGATGGTAGGCTCAGCTTTCATAACTATTATCTGGTAGCTTGGTTATATCGGGTAGGAGTACAACATTTCAATGCACTGAAAACCTAAAAGTCCGCCTACTCTTGTGATAGTCAGTCATGACTTTATTTTTTACCCTATTGAGTTATGAATGGCGTGTTGTTGTTGAACAATCACTGCCTGATTTACTGATGCAAACAAAATAGGCCTATTTTGTGTAAGAGATGAGTAAAGCCAAGAAATATGAATATTTTTCTGAGGCAACGCAAGGGCTTTGGGTTGCGGCGAGGCAAGTACCACCACCATCGCCACCCAGCCCGAGTCTATCAGCCAATCAGCGACGTCCTTACAAACTCGGCTAGGCAGCGAGCAGCTCCCAGCCCAGGAATCCAGGCTTAAGTGAATAGACTATAGTGATATATACATTTTGATAATGGCAACTTCATCCAACCTCACGACACGAGACAGGTTGTGGACCAGGATTGAGGAAGTACTCTGATTTCAGGCTCTTTAAGTACAGCGACCGGGAAAAGTAACAAAGGAAAAATATATATTACTTATAACCTAGAAATATATACGCTCCACGCTATAACTTTTCACCGCATCGAAAAAATACAGCGATAGAGTCGACCGAAAAACAATGAAATCAGTGATGGCTTGGACAGAAAGTTTATAAATTACTAAAAGCTTTGATATAAAATCATGAAGTCCTTGACCATCTTGCCATTCACTGTTTTTAAACAGAGATGTAATATAGAAAGGCACGACGCAACACAATGCAATTCATCATTCTGGGTATGTCTGTGTAAATGTGAGGTTTGTACTGTTGGCAAGGACTGGATGGTCTTAGGATATTCCACAGGGTAGCGTAAGTAACAACTCCATGAATTGAAGAGGAGGAGGAAGAGGAAAAACAAACACAAAAAAAACCCACGTAATTAAGACATTTATCACGAATAATACTATAAAAATAAATATGATATTCGATTTAAAAAAAAGTACCATGAGAAACACAACATAAACAGAACCAATAAAAAATATCAAAAATGACATCAAAAAAATAAATAACCTGAAGCAGAGAGCAAAGCACTAAAACAAAAATACACACGGAAAATTACCTACATCCATATAACATAGTTTTTCGGTGACTTTAACGAAGGCCAATATGGACCAAACAGTCACCGTAAAAAAAAAAATGGATAAAACAAATTAATATGATCACTCATAGATAACAGTAGAACAACAGTAGAACTGGATATGACACTCGCCAACGAAGCGCGCTGGACGCTGCAGTACTGGCCCCATGGTCAGTCTGCTGGCCCATTCACTTGCTGCATATGACTATCATATAGACTGGTTTATCAGTATATATGATATACTGTAATCTTCGTAAATGTTTGTTCTATAATATTATCAAATAAAAAACAGTAAAACACGCTAAATTAATGCCATTACGAGACTAAAGATATATGCATGAACTAAATATGCACTTAAACTCTTCGCCATTTAAAACTTTGCGAGTCAACTTTTATCATGACGGGTATCAATAGAAGTGCAAATTTATTAGCTTTCCATTGATATATTTAGTTTTCTGATGAATGACTTACAACCATGCATAAATTAGCGTTAAATAAATAAATAAAATCATCAATAGGGTAATTTTCCCGATTGATGAGGTTATTTATTTAGTTAACGCTAATTTATACACAGTGTTAATTCATTTATCAAAAAACTAAATATATAAGTAAATAAATAACATCATCAATCACAAAAATTACCCGATTGATGATTGTATTGATTTAGTTAGCGCTAATTTATGCATGGTGGTAATTCATTTATCAGAAAACGAAATATATCAATGGAAAGCTACTAAAAGTGCGCTTCTATTGATACCCTTCATTATAAAATTTGACTTGCAAAGTTTGAAATGGGGAAGAGTTGAAGTGAATATTAAGTTCATGCATATTTTTTCAGTCTCGTAATGGCATTTCTTTAGCGTGTTTTACAGTTTTTTATTTGATAATATTATAGAACAAACATTTACGAAGATAAGAGTATATCATATATACTGATAAACCAGTCTATATGATAGTCATATGCAGCAAGTGAATGGGCCAGCAGACTGGCCATGGGCCAGTACTGCAGCGTCCAGCGAGCGTAGTTAGCGAGTGTCACATCCAGTTCTACTGTTATCAATGGATCACTATATGAATAAATAAATAAATAAACATCTTTAGGCACGTGAGGTTTACTTTTTTACGTGTACCCTTAATATGTGTGTGTGTGTGTGTGTGTGTGTGTGTGTGTGTGTGTGTGTGTGTGTGTATGTGTGTGTGTATATGTGTGTGTGTGTGTGTGACTGTGTGTGTGTGTGTGTGTGTGTGTGTGTGTGTGTGTGTGTGTGTGTGTGTGTGTGTGTGTGTGTGTGTGTGTGTGTGTGTGTGTTTTTACGTGATGGTTCATGAGTCACTCTCGCCAGAACTTTAGTCAGAAAGCACAACGCGAGGTCAAAGTTAGACCATGAAACTGCTCCTTAAAAACCAACAAAACAGAGTTTTTCATGAAGGGGGGAGAGTGTGAGGCTTCAATCTCTTTGTCCTCTCTCTCTCTCTCCTCTCTCTCTCTCTCTCTCTCTCTCTCTCTCTCTCTCTCTCTCTCTCTCTCTCTCTCTCTCTTCTCCTCTCTCGCTACCCATCAGGGTGGCTCGATTGGTAGAGCTGTTGTCTTGCGTGTAGCGTCCCTGCATTCGGTCAGCGGTTCGAGCCCACCAGGTTCGCCCTGGCGTGGTGGCGCTTTGTATAGTCAATAACCTTGTAGTTGGTACTTGCAAAGTATCTTATCGTATCTCTCTCTCTCTCTCTCTCTCTCTCTCTCTCTCGTCTCTCTCTCCTCTCTCTCTCTCTCTCTCTCTCTCCTCTCTCTCTCTCTCTCTCTCCTCTCTCTCTCTCTCTCTCTCTCTCTCTCTCTCTCTCCTCTCTCCTCTCTCTCTCTCCTCCTCTCTCGCTCCTGCTCTCTCTCTCTCTCTCTCTCTCCTCTCTCTCTCTCTCTCTCTCTCTCGTCTCCTCTCTCCTCTCTCTCTCTCTCTCCTCTCTCTTCTCTCTCTCTCCTCTCCTCTCTCTCTTCTCTCTCTCTCTCTCTCTCTCTCTCTCTCTCTCTCTCTCTCTCTCTCTCTCTCTCTCTCTCTCTCCTCTCTCTCTCTCTCTCTCCTCTCCTCTCCTCTCTCTCTCTCTCTCTCTCTCTCTCTCCTCTCTCTCTCTCTCTCTCTACACACACACACACACACACACACACCATATATATATATATATAAAGTCAAGCGTACCAAATAACCCCGAAAAAAAAAATATATATATATATCTATTTGTAAAATCCAAATATGTAGAATATGTAGAATATATGTGAAATATGTATAAACATATATGCTGTTAAACAGAAAATAATCATGTATGTTACTGAATATACCATTAATATATATCTCTATACATTACCAATCATTTTATATATTGTTTTTGTTTTGTTTAGTTTTTCCATCCTAATAAGTGTTTTCATTGTTTTGATCTATAATCACTGTTTCCACTTCACTCCTTCACCTCACATGGCGCTCAGTAGTCTGCATCGGCCATTGAGATAGTCGAGAATTCTACCACTGCGCCACCGATGCACACCGTGCCGTGCCGTTGAGGGTGTCTGGCGCGGCG
>JACEEZ010010265.1:47500-50000 GCA_016584305.1 Chionoecetes opilio | reverse complement strand
TTCTTCGTGTGTGTTTTGTGTGCGTGGGGTTTTGGGGTGTTTTGTGGCGTGTATGTTGTGTGTGTGTGTGTGTGTGTGTGTGTGTTTTGTGTGTGGGGTGTGTGTGTGTGGTGTGTCTGTGTGTGTGTGTGTGTGTGGTGTGTGTGTGTGTGTGTGTGTGTGTGTGTGTGTGTGTGGGGTGGGGTGTGTGTGTGTGTGTGTGTGTTTGTTGTGTGTGTATGTGTTGCCCCTGCCTCCCATTAAGGTCTTATTGGATACAGTGGAAAAAAAGTGTAGCGTAGGCGCCTCTTCTCTCGTTATGGTAACACTGTGATCTGTTTTTGAGTCGCAGAAGTGCTAATACACCCCACCACACATACATACATACATACATACATACACACACACACGCACCCCACACACACACACACCACACAAACACACAAACACGCACACACACACACACACACACAAAACAGCACACACACACACAACACACACAACACACACACACCCCCACACACACCACCACACACACACACACACACACACACACACACACACACACACTGATAAAAAGAGGATAGAGAGATGATATAAAAAAGATAACGAATAGACGAGGATAAGGAAGAGGAGAAGGAAGAGAAGAGGAAGATGATTCAGTCATCAGCTACATTATACGTGATCCACTCTTCCTTCCCCCCTTCCCCCCTTTCCCCTCCCCTCCCCTCTCCTCCCGGTAAAGGATAGTGTTATGCTGTGGACCTTACATACTTGCGGCTGAGGCACCTACTCACGCCCTGAAGGACTTTTGCGGCGCGGGGACCTATAGGAGGTGAAGGGCGGCCCACTTGGAGGTCGTAGTCCCCTCCACGACTCCTACAGGTAATTGGAGAAGGGGGAGAGGGAGTAGAGGAGGGAGGGAGTGTCGCTAACCTGGCAGGGAGGGAGGGGGGAAAGTAAGGGAGGGTTCAAAATGCAGGAAGGCGGAAGAGGAAGATGCAAGACTGATGGATGTAAAGAATGGAACGAGAGGGGCACAATATTTGTTTTCTTCATGTGTCTGTTTGTTTTTTGATGTGAGAGAAAAGAGAGAGAGAGAGAGAGAGAAAAGAGAGAGAGAGAGGGGAGAGAGAAGAGAGAGAGAGAGAGAGAGAGAGAGAGAGGAGAGAGAGAAGAAGAAGAGAAGGAGAAGGGAGGGGGAGAGAGAGAGAGATGAGAGAGAAGAAGAGAGAGAGAGGAGAGAAGAGAGAGAGAAGAGAAAAGTAAGGAGAGAGAGAGAGAGAGAGAGAGGAAGATAGAGAGAAGAGAGAGAGAGGAGAGAGAGAGAGAGAGAGAGAGAGAGAGAGAGAGAGAAAGAGAGGAGAGAGAAGGAGAGAAGGAGGGAGGGAGAGAGAGAGAGGAGAGGAGAGAGAGAGAGAGAGACGGGGAGAGGGAAAAGGGAAAAGAGAGAAAGAGAGAGAGAGGAGAGAGGAAGAGAGAGAGAGAGAGAGAGAGAGAGGAAGAAGAGGAGGAAGGAGAGAGAGAGATCAGATCAGATCAGAACGTTTATTTGTGAATAATGCACATTATCCATCATTTCATATATAATTAAGGGTACAAAATAGACAAAGGGCGCCACCCCCCATGCAGGTTTCATAGGAAGGATTGCCATGATTAATGAAGTTAGATAGTAAATTTGTTAATTACATTTAGATATGCATATACATAAATTGTTATGTATATATATATATATATTTTTTTTTTTTTTTTTTTTTGTCCTTTATGAGGCATTGGAAGTTTGGGTATTTTTTTTACTTGGATAAGGTTACATGTTGTAGATTAGTGCAGCAGTCATCATAGGGGGCATTGGACAGCCTCTAAAAAAGATCATTTCTTGACGAGAGAAGGGGAAAGAGAGAATGAGAGAGAAGTAGAGAGAAAGGGAGAGAGAGAGAGAGAGAGGAGAGAGAGAGGGAGAGGAGAAATGAGAGAGAGAGAGAGAGAGAGAGAGAGAGAGAGAGACGCGAGCGAGAGGAGACGAGGAAGCGAGAGATGAGATGAGAGAGAGAGATAGAGAGAGGAGAGAGAGAGAGAGAGATGAGAGAGAGAGAGGAGAGAGAGGAGAGAGAGAGAGAGAGAGAGAGAGAGAGAGAGAAGGAGAGAGGAGAGAGAGCAGAGGGTAGAGAGAGATGAGAGAGAGAGAGATGAGAGATGAGAGAAGGAAGCATGAGAGTAACAGCGAGATGAGAGAGAAGAGCAGAGCAGAAGAGAGATGTGACGACGAGCGTAGCTGCGAGGAACTAGCGAGCGAGAGAGACGAGAGATTGAGAGAGGAGAGAGGGAGAGAGGAGGGAAGAGAGAGAGAGAGAAGAGGAGAGGAAGAGAGAGAGAGAAGAGAGAGAAGAAGACGAGAGAGAGAGAGAGAGCAGATGAGAAAGAGTGAGAGAGAGTAGAGAGAGAGAGAGAGAGACGAAAGAGACGTGAGCGAGATGAGAGACAGAGGAGAGAGAGAGAGAATGGTGGTATTGTGTCCAACGGG
>JACEEZ010010265.1:27500-42500 GCA_016584305.1 Chionoecetes opilio | reverse complement strand
TCTCTGCTCTCTCTCTCTCTCTTCTCTCCTCTCTCTCTCTCTCTTCTCTCTCTCTCTTTTATTTGTATATTCAAAAACAGTTATTAAGCATATAGATGGTTTAAAAAGCCCTCTCTCTCTCTCTCTTTTCTCTCTCTCCTCTCTCTTCTCTCTCTTCTCTCTCCTCTTCTCTCTCTCTCTCTCTCTCCCCCTCTCTCTCTCTCTCCCCTCTCTCTCTCTCTTTTCTTTTCTCTCTCTCTCTCTCTCTCTCTCTCTCTCTGTTTCTTTCTCTCTCTCCTGGGTCCAATGCAAGGGGAGCGGGTAAAGCAATACAAAAAATAAGAAGAAAAAAACAATTTACAATACGAATGAAAAAAAGCTATTTACATTTTTTTCTTTTCATAAATGTTTATTTCAAGAGAGAGAGAAGAGAGAGAGAGAGAGAGAGAGAGAGAGAGAGAGAGAGGAAAAGAGAGAGAAGAGAAGAGACAGAGAGAGAAAAAGGAGAGAGAGAGAGAGAGAGAGAGAGAGGAGAGAGAGAGAGAGAGAGAGAGAGAATGAGAGAGAGAGAGAGAGAGAGAACAATAATGCACTTCCTTCTTACAATGACATCATACAACTGATAGAAAATGAAAGGAAAAGTTAATAGATATTTATCGCTTCTTTAGAAAATAATGAAAATATAAAACAGAACAAAAAGTAAAGTAAAAGGGAATATAAGAAAGGTCGTATTTATTCCATCACTGGCAAATAATAATAATAAAAATAAAATTAATAATATTAATAATAAAATAATAACAATAATAACAACAGTAGTAGTAGTAAAGTACTCATATCTCTCAAATACAAAATAAACATAATATTATCCCAGTGTGTATGTCAGATAGAAGTTAGTTTAGTACCCCATAGTTGTAGTTTTGGTAATATTACTGTGTTGATTGAATTTACGCGTAAAATGAAATATGTTTTTTATATGATTTGTGTTGATACTTTCTACAAATATACATATACTGATAATATCAATTTGTGTTTTGCATGTGATATAAATAATTTTATCATTAATACTATAATATATGATATATCTGTCATCTTTATTTTTGTTTCTGTGCTTCTATACTGTATTTACAATTTTAAAAAATGCTTTATTTCCATTGAAATTTTTGAAGTGAAGTTATTGTTATTTTTTTCTCTCCATTTATAATTATTTGGTGTTGTTTCTACTCATAATAATATAAACAATAATAATAATAATAAAAAGAATAATAGTAATAGTATTGTTATCATTACCATTACATTTGTCCGCTAATATAATCATAGCAGAATGGAAACAAAAGAAAGAGTACTGCTTCCTCTGCAGTCATTAGTTTTTTACACACACACACATAATTCATATACTAAATAAGAGTACATGAGGGGAGAGAGGAGAGAGAGAGAGAGGAGAGAGAGAGGGGAGAGAGAGAGAGGGGAGAGGAGAGGAGAGAAGAGGAGGGAGAGAGGAAGAGGAAGAGAGAGAGAGAGAGAGAGGAGAGGGACAGAGAGAGCGAGAGGGAGGAGCGAGAGCGAGAGGGGAGAGCGAGGAGCGAGAGACGGACGGGGAGCGAGAGCGAGAGAGGGAGAGAGCGGAGGGGAGAGAATGAGAGAGAAGAGAGGGGAGAGAGGAGAGAGATGAGAGAGAGGGGAGAGAAGAGAAGAGAGAGAGAGAGAGGGGAGAGAGAGAGAGGAAAAGAGAGAGATATGGGAGCACCAACCTAACATTATTTTCATCTTCCCTTCATTTCCCATTTACTTTGACTCCTCCTCCTCCTCCTCCTCCTCCTCCTCCTCCTCCAGCTCGGTTTGGCAGAAAACTAAGCACAACTGTAATTAGTTTATGGTTAAATAACGGCCGACGAACTCGAGTACCCTCTCCGACATAACTTCTAGTAATGACCGGCCCTAACTTCTCCGACGTAACCTCTCTGACGTAAATGACCGCCCCACGATGCGACCTCAATTCGAAATATCGTAAAAATCTCTATGTTCAAAGCGTGCAGCATCCGAAATAAATTTTCAGACCTCGAAGCCCTTATTGCGACCAAAGATTATCATTTTATTGGCATATCAGAATCCTGGTTGAACACTACCAATAGAGACTTTTTGGCTGGATATAATTTACCTGATTGCTTAATGTCTAGCTGTGAAAGGACGAATATAACAGATGGAGGAGTATTACTATACGTAAAAGCCAGTCTTCATCCTACGGTCATAAACAGTTAATAACGTGGAATCTCTATTTTTGTAGCTTCGAAAAAAATCATAATCGGACTCATCTATAGACACCCAGTTCACAATAGTAACGTTGATAGCCAGCTGTATGACCAGTTAATTGAAATGAGTAATGAGTTTGATTGTGTCTTTTTGGTGATTTGAACCTAGCCATTCCTTCCTGGGGAAATCCGCTAAACTCTCATTCAGATCACGACTTCTACATCGATTTATTAGAAAGTTTGTTAACTCAGCATGTTCACAAACCCACGAGAGCTGACAACATATTGGACCTTGTTTTTTCATTAAATTCCGATTTGGTAAAGAATGTGAATATTGGCCCTGAATTTGGCACTAGCGACCATAGAATTGTGTCCTTTAATATAAATCTCGAGGTGTACAGGTAAAGCGCTAGCGACGAACAAATCCTCATGTACAAACAAGGTAACTTTGAAAGACTTAGGATTTTGTCAGAAACAGATTGGAACGTGCTATCAAATCAATCGAATACAGACGAATCATGGGGGATATTGAACAATATCTTGAATAATGCTGTAAAGTCTTGTGTTCCAGTCGGTAAAAGACGTCCATGTAAAAATAGAAATAAACACAAATGATGGAACAGACAAATCGAATCTGGGCTTCTACAGAAAACACGAGCCTACCGTAAATACATGTCATCTCAAAATAAAAATTATAAAATAGAGTTCGAAAGACTACGGCGCGATACAAAAAAGTTGATAACGAAAAGTAACACAGATCTTTAATTATATATTACAAGTATCAGTAAATCGAACCCAAAAGCATTTTTCAGTTACGTGCGCAAAAAGAAAGTTATCACAGAGAACATAGGTCCACTTTCCCTTCATAATGGTAAACATACTGTAAGGGAAAAACACTACTCCCACCATCAGCCGGCTGAGGAGGAGCGGATAATTAGTGGTGCTTCGAAGTGTAGCTCGAAGCTCGCCCCCGCCCCTTCCTTCAGCCTCTGAGGTCGTTAAGCCCACGAAGGTCAGCGCCTTAACGACCTGGTTCCCGAGGCCTCAACCCATCACTACCTGCTTCGTGAGGCTTCCAACCGAGGTTACTAGGCCTCCATGCATCGGCATTCCAGACAGAGTAGGCTTGGTGCCGGCCTGGAGCACACCTCTCTCCCTTGGCTGGGGTTTTGGGATCTACTACGACAAGGTGCCTCCACTTTCTTCCGTTCGTTTGTCTCCAGTGACGACATAGTGAGTATGTGTATCTTCTCTTTCCCGTGTCACGGAGACAGAACGATGAAGGGTGTTGCGAGGCCTCAGTGGTAGTAATCTTTATTTTATTGTGATTTGTATTGTTTAACTGTGTGAAGATTAAGATTAAACTTCCACACAGTCCCCGTGTGTTTTCTCTCCGACACCCATTTGGTCCAATCCCTACCTGCTCAGCTGATCCTGGATCTGGAAAGCGACGCGACCCGTACCATCACCCGTCACGGTCGCTTTTCCTTACACATACTAATCATGAAATCGAGATGGCTGAAGTATTATATGATTACTTTGCTTCGGTTTTTACAGTTGAAGATATAAATGGACTGGAAGAAGTGGGTTGCGATCAAAGTAACGAATTTCCATTGATCAATTACGAATTCTTTGAGGACACAATAATTAAAGCAATATATGTTGTTAGCTTTGTTAAGCTTTGTTAGCTTAAATTTAACAAATCCCCCGGGCCAGACTGTATTGCACCGCGTGTTTTAAAGGAAGCGAAGCACCAGATTTGCAAACCTCTTTCAATACTTTTTAACAAATCCTTAAATTCTGGTAAAGTTCTTTGCGATTGGAAACTTGCATATGTTACTCCAATACAGAAAAAAAAAAAATTGACACAATCGAGCTACTACAGACCGATCAGCCTCACATCCGTAGTCTGTAAATTAATGGTAACTGTAATACGAGACAATGTGGTAAAATTCTTAGAAGAAAATAATCTGATTAAAAACTCCCATCACGGCTTTCGCTATAAACGTTCTTGCCTCATCAATTTGCTAGACTTTTTTATTGATGTTTACAGCACGTACGACGAGACGAAAGCAGTAGATGTGATTTATCTTGACTTTCAAAAAGCGTTTGACAAAGTTAATCATAAGCGTTTACTTAATAAATTAAAGTCGCACGGCATAATTGGAAATGTCAAAAATTTGCTTGAAGACCGGCTTTCTGAGAGAAACCTATGCGTTGTAATTAATTGAAAAGCATCTAGCAGGCTATCCCGCAAAATTTTGCGGGATAAAATAGTGTCTTATCTTGTTGAAAGTAAACTTAATATTAAACTCCCAAGATGGTTTTATAAATAAGAGATCCTGCTTAACAAACCTACTAGATTTTTTCAATGTCATTTATTCAAACTGGGATGCTAAAATTTCCTCGGATATAAAATACCTTGATTTTCAGAAAGCCTTTCAGAAAGATTTTCGATACAGTTCCCCATAAGCGACTACTGACTAAGTTAAGGGCGCATGGCTTAGGAAAGCAGTTATATTCATGGAATGGCGATTGGCTCTCAAATCGTAACCAACGGGTAGTAATAAATGGCGAGGCATCTGACTGGTTGGATGTTACTAGTGGGGTGCCTCAGGGCTCGGTCTTGGGGCCAACTATTTTCCTAATACATATCAATGATCTCGATTGCGGACTTGTATCTAGAATATCGAAACTTGCTTATGACATCAAATTAGGCGGTAAAGCATATGCTAGAGAAAACTGCGAACTCAATCAACATGATCTAGAGTAGACAAACTATCGGATTGGAACGATAAATGGCTATTAAAATTCAATTCCGATAAATGTAAAGTAATGCATATAGGTAACAATCAATCAATCATTGGGGGCATTCGCCGGGGGGCGCGTCGCCTCGCCCACCCTACGACGCCACTCCCGGGGGTAACCACGTGCGAGTCCCCATGCAGGCTCCTTTCCCATACCAAGCAGCTCTCGACAAGAAATATCAACATGTCCCAGCCACGAGACTTGTGGGCGCCCCCTTGGCATTCCTCCACGCCGGATTGTCTCTTACAGATACAACCTGATGGGAAGGATCAGTTTCATGGTAGCGTGCTACATGCCCATATAGCCAAAGTTGACGCTGACGGACTATGCAGGTAATAGGCCTCGATTCAGTCTCACGGTGCAATCGCTGATTTGACACGTAATCATCCCAGCGATATCCCATGATTCTGCGAAGACACTTATTACCAAAGACATCGATTAGTCTCTTCAAGTCGCTATTTAGTGTCCATGTCTCACAACCATAGAGTAAGACAGGGATCACAAGCGACTTGAAGATCCAGATCTTTGTCCTCCTGCACAGGTACCGACAACGCCAAATACTCCTGCTGAGCGAGACCATAACACCGTGGGCTATGCCAATCCACCGTAAGACTTCTTGACGTGACCCGCCGTCATTATGGACTCCGCTACCAAGCTATGTAAAACTTTCCAAGATCTCAATGTCCTCTCCGCACGCATGAACAGACTGTACTGTTTCATCTAGTAAGCCTCCAAACACCTGGACCTTGGTCTTAAGCCAGGTCTTAAGTCCCAAAGGCTTTGCCTCCTCGTGCAGCGCCTTGAGAGCCATCACCAGGACCTCCAGCGACTCGACAGCAACGACAGATTACTGCATCATCGGCAAAAACAAGATCAGTGATCTTCGTGTTGCCGAGGAATGCTCCACAATTACTTTGATCTACAACTTTGCCCAATACCCAGTCCATACAGTTGTTGAAAAGTGATGGGGCAGGAACGCACCCTTGCCTCACTCCTGTATTAACAGGAAAAAAGCAGGATACACCTCCCCCACCCTTCACAGCACTCTCAGTCCCATAATACAGACCAGTCATCAAACCATTAGTCCTTGCAGGAATCCCGCGAAGTCGCAGAAGATCCCAGAGTGACTCACGGTGCACTGAGTTAAACGCTTTCTTGAGATTAAAATAGGCTGCAAGCATCCCGTCGAGGGGATATAGGTAACGATAACCTCAAATATAACTATCAGATACAAAATAAGTCGTTAACTAAAGTACAACAGGGAAAGGATTTAGGTGTCACCATTAGTAATGATCTTAAAACCAGTACGCATTGCTCAGCTGCTAGTAAAAAGGCGAATTTGATGTTGGGCTTCATTAAACGCAACTTAGAACATAATACTTCTAAAATAATGACGGGCCTATACACGTCTTTGGTTAGGCCGCACTTAGAATATGCTGTTCAATTCTGGTCGCCTTGTTTCGTAAAAGATTAAGCAAAACTAGAATATGTTCAAAGAAGAGCAACCAAACTGATTCCAACTCTCCGAAATTCATCGTATGAAGAGAGGCTACGAAAACTAAATATGCTTTCTTTAAAAGATCGTAGAATCCGTGGGGACCTAATATAAACTTTTAAGATCCATAAAGGATTTGATATAATCAACCAAGAGAACCTGTTCGAGCCTTCTCCACAAGTGACAACAAGAAACAACGGTTTAAAGTAATCGTCCAGACCCATTTGTTTTGCCTAATTATGTTGAATGTTCATTCAGAACACCTAATCCACCAAAAATAATTGATTGCAAGGCCTTATTTCCGTAAAAACACGACTTTTGTAAAGCGCGCGAAAAAAACTTTCTTCCCTCCAACAGGGCCACGAATATTATTGATGACGTCTTAAAAGGTGCTCAAATGTAAACAAATCGTTGCATTTGTGAAACCGTCGTATCGACCAGGAAATTAAATGATTGGAGCATTGTAGTTCGGGGACAGACAGTGAAAACTGTCGCTGTGACAGATGAGGGGTAATGTGATGCCAATCTGAAGGGCTGAAGTAAATGTCTGGTCGCGTATTGTGGAAAACCGAACGGGGGGGGAATGGATAGGGATGTTCGAGCCAGAATACAAGCCCGCTATGGTTGTGTGGGAAAAAAGAGGTAGAGAGAGATAGGAGAGGAAGAGAGATCCCGAAGAGAGAGAGGAAGAGGAGAGGAGAAGTGAGAGAGGTAGAGAGAGGAGAGAAGGAGGAAGGGGAGAGAGGAGAGTGGAGGGAAAGGGGTATTATTTTGAGGAAAGGGGATGAAGAGGAGGATTTTTGGGGGGAGAGGGGATAATTGAGGGAGGAAGCGAGTAGATTCCTGGGGTGAGGGGAGGGAAATTTCGGAGAAGGTATTTAAGGTTTAATTTTGGGTTGATTTTCTTAGGTTGATTTGGATGGAAGCCCTTCTTTTTTATTTAACTATTTTGCTTTTTTTTTTTTTTTATTTTTTTTTTTTTTTTTTAGTTATCGATATTTATTAGTTAATTTTTCCCCCTCTGCTGTTCTCCCTTTCCTTTTTTTCTTAAACATGCATTTTTGGTTTTTTGTTTTGCTTATTTATTGTTTTAGTTCTATTTTTTTTTTTTTCGGGTTTGATTGGGGTTGGAGATGGTTGGGTGGGGGTGATGGTAATCTACCTTGTCCACGCACTAATCTTTTCAACACATTTATGTGTCCCTATTGGTCTGAACGTGTTTCAGCTTTCTGGAAAGCCACGCTATTTTTTTGTGCACACCATAAAGGATGCTTTCATTGGCAAAATCGCAAAAAAAATCATTCAGAAACCCAAAATCTTAAGTACTATTTTGTCTCATGTTTTTACGGGGCTTTTTTGCCGTGGGGGCTGGGGCTTACTCCTTGACGGGCACCGAACATGGGGCGTGTCTAAGCTTGGAGGTGTTTTTTTGAGCTCGGGAACTTGCAGATTTTGTTGCGGTTTATTTTTAAAACGCTGACTTTGGATGCAAAAGTGCAACTATTTTGGGTATCTCGTAATGCTATACTTGTATTGCTTAAATTGTATTTATGAAATGGTCTGGACGTTACTTTTAAAACTAAATTTTCAGCGCTGCATCAAAAGATCTCCGAAAATTATTTCAATATTTAGAGTTGTCAATGGTGGAACAAATCAATTAACAGCAAATATTGTGGAACCAGCAAATACTACATTTAAAACAGACTGGACACGTACTGTAAAGTAAATGGGTTTGTATACTGCCCAGTGAATTATATTATAACGTCCCCCGGAACGATTAGTGTTAGTGGTAGTTGTAGTTAGCATACTTTATATCCTATCATTCTTCACCATGAGACTTCCATGTCCCTATCTTCTTTAGGGGTATAGGGGTATGGTAGTCTTTTCTAACTATTATCTTACATGTAGTTTGATAGTTAGTAGTCTGTAGTTCGGCCGATATCCTCGTTATAGACCAAGAGGGTCTACTGGTGTCTGTTCTTGCTATGTATTCCTCCTCCTCCTCCTCCTCCTCCTCCTCCTCCTCCTCTTCCTTCTCCTCCTCCTCCCCCTCCTCCTCCTCCTCCTCCTCCTTAACCAATGTTACACCGATATTCAAGAAAGGGAGTAAGAGCCTCGCAAGTAATTATCGCCCAATTAGTCTAACGTCTGTGATTGTTAATCCAATTTGGGAAAATATTGCGGGATAAAATAGTCTTTTCTCGATGAAAATAACTCAATACTAAACTCCCAGCATGGATTTCGCAATAAGAGATCCTGCTTAACAAACCTACTCTATTTTTTCAATGTCATTTATTCAAACTGGGACGCTAAAATTCCCTCGGATGTAATATACCTTGATTTTCAGAAAGCCTTCGATATAGTTCCCCATAAGCGACTTTTGACCATGCTAAGGGCACATGGCTTAGGAGAGCAATTATGTTCATGGATTGGCGATTGGCTTTCAAATCATAAACAACGGGTAGTAATAAATGGCGAGGCATCTGATTGGTTAGATGTTACCAGTGGGGTGCCTCAGGGCTCGGTCTTGGGTCCTACTCTTTTTCTGATATATATCAACGATCTGGACTGCGGACTTGTATCTGAAATATCGAAATTTGCAGATGACACCAAATTAGGCGGTAAAGCATATAATAGAGAAAACTGCGAACTCATACAAAGTGATCTCGGCAAACAATCATATTGGAGTGATAAATGGCTATTTAAAATTCAATTCCGATAAGTGTTAAAGTAATGCATAGAGGCACGTAACCTCAAATATAACTATTTTCAAATGCAAAATAAATCGTTAACTGAAGTACAGCAGGAAAAGGATTTAGTGTCATCATAGTAATGATCTAAAAAACCAGTCCGCACTGCCTAGCTGCCCAGTAAAAAGGCAAATATGATGTGAGCTTATAAAACGACAACATTGAACACTAAACTCCGAAAAATTAATGACACACAATTATACACGTCCTTGGTACGCCGCATTGGATTATGCCGGTCAATTCGGTCGCCCTGTCGTAAAAGATCAAGCCAAATTGGAATCAGTGCAAAAAAAGGCGCAACAACAAATTCCATCTCTGGAAATTCAGCTTATGAAGGAGCGACTGCGGAAACTTAATAGGTCCTTAAAGGATTGTAGAATCCGTGGGGACTTGATAGAAACCTTCAGATCCTAAATGATTTGATGTCATTAATCAATAGAACCTATTCACAGAGCTTTCACTCAAGTGAGAAATACAAGAAATAATGGTTTTAAAAGTAAACACGGTCAACGTTGCATTACTGATCTCCGTAAAAATGATTTCAATGTAGAGTCGTTGATCGATGGACACAAGGTACAGCAAATGTTGTCGAAGCCAGCAATTTAACTATATTTAAAAAACAGACTTGACGCGCACTGTAAAAAAGTAAATGGGTATTGATAGTGTGCCCTGCAAAAAAAAGCATATTAGTCCCCCGGAGCGATTAGTTGTAGTCGGTAGTTGTAGTTAGTATATTTCATATCCATCATTTGCATACGAACGTCCATGTTCCTATTTCTTTAGGGACATGGTATCATTTCCAACTGTTTTCTCAAGTAGTTGATATGTTAGTAGGATTTAGTTAGCAGATTACCCCCGTCATGGATCAATAGGTCTCCTGGTGTCTGTTATTCCTATGTAATTCTATGTAATCCTCCTCCTCCTCCTCACTCCTTCTCCTCTCCTTCCTCCTCCTCCTTCCTCCTTTTCTCCTCTCCTCCTCCTCCTCCTCATCAAGCGCCATATAACAGTGAGACCCTAGACGCCTGCCGTAAAACCCTCACGCAGGGTTACCAAAAACTATCAAAGAACTTAAATTAATCTACACAAATGCCAGAAGCATATTTTAAAAGCGTAAACGAATATTCGCATTCGTGTTGCCGAAACGCCAGATTATATCAGTATACTGAGAGTTTGGGTTAACACAAAAGATAATCATTTAGATTAGGTTTCACTACGACATTGATCGATGATTTACTGCGATATAGGTGACACATTTGGCAAACAGTGATCACAGAGCTAATCAGATGCGGCATAAATGCAATGTAGCTGAAATAGCCTTCCAGGCTATAAGACATTCCCCAAATGGTGCACGCATAAAGCAGTGGAGGTCGTAATTCTTTACATTAAAGAAAGTTTGTCAAGCAAATTGAAATCGATAAGTAAACAAAGATCATTTGGACTTCAGTCTACGCAATGATAAGCTAAAAACGGTAAATGCTAACTATGGCACAATATACGTCCTCCCAAATCTAATGCCGAAGTTGATTGCCTCCTGTATGGACGAGATAAAGTCAGTTTTGAACAATAATAACGATACAATTATTTGTGGAGATTTAACCTACCTCGTTAAACGGGAATAATAATTTGCTGATAGAGAAGGTATGCGATTGCTTGATATTGTGACAACGAAGTAATATTTAAATCAGGTGGTCGTGGCATACAAGGGATAATAGTATCCTGATTTAGTTTTCACTACCGACATTGATTGATTGATTACTGCGATATAGGTGAACATTTGGCAAACAGTGATCAAAGGCTAATCAGACGCGGCATAAATGCCAATGTAGGGACCTCACAGAAAATCGGTTACTAGTCCAATATAATAAAAGCAGATTCACGAAGATCAGCAGGGTACAAGTGAAGTTGAATGGATTGACCTACTAAATGGTAATAACGCGAAAAAACAATGTGTAATGTATTCACTTAATAAACTTCCAATCGGTGGTGTGGAAAAAACAGTTCCATGGAAGAAAACGTTTGAATAAAATAAACAGACCAGTTGGATGAATAATGATATCAACAAACTCATAGCAGAAAGCGCCGACCGTATAAAGTTTTTTACCAACGATCACATGCGGACTGCGATTCTAGGGAATACAATGACGTAAACGTCGCTGCAAAGGACTAATTAAGTCTAAAAAGCGCGAGTTTTATGAAGAAAAAATTGCAAGAAATCCAAATTCAAATCCGAAAACGTTTCTTTCAATACGTTCGAGTAAGGAAAAACTTCAAAACAAGTATTGCGGCCACTGAAAGATAATAAAATTCTTGGTAAATGAAATAAGGAGTAGGGCGTTCGTATTCAATGAATACTTTAATGGGATTTATAAAGAAGACGAAGACCTTACCAGAACCAGTAAACATGTATGCCGGACTCGAAGGATAGACTGGTAGGTAATAGGAAGATAAACAGTAGACGAAAATACAAAGTATTTGCTGAAATTGGACCCAGCAAAATCCGTGGGGGTGGACTAAATCTCGCCGCGACTACTTCGCTAAGTCACAGTCAAAACTTTCGCTCCCATTAAAGATTATTTTCAATAATCGCTAAGTGACAAAATATTTCCAAGTATGTGGAAATTAGCTATGTTACAACGATTGAGTTCAAGAAAGATAGTGAGAGCCTCGCAAGTAATTATCGCCCAATTAGTTTAACGTCGTGATTGTTAAACTATTTTGAGAAAATATTGCGGGATAAATAGTGTCTTTTCTCGATGGAAAATAACTCATACTAAACTCCCAGCATGGATCGAATAAGAGATCCTGCTTAACAAACTACTCGATTTATTAATGTCAATTATCAAACTGGGACGCATAAAATTCCCTCGGATGTAATATACCTTGATTGCAGCAGCCTTCCATTACAGTTCCCAATAAGCGACTTTTGACCAAGCTAAGGGCACATGGCGTAGGAGAGCGCAATATGTTCATGGATTGCGAATTTGGCTTTAAATCGTAAACAACGGGTAGTAATAAATGGCGAGGCATCTGATTGGTTAGATGCTACTAGTGGGGTGGCCTCAGAGCTGGTCTTTGGTTCCGTACTCTTTTTCTGATTATATCTCAACGATCTGGACTGCGACTTTGATCTGAATATCGAAATTTGCAGATGACACCAAAAAATTTTTAGGCGGTAAAGAATTTAATGAAAAAAATAAAAAAAAGGAGGGGAAAAAAAAAAAAAAAACAAAAAAAAAAAAAAAAAACAAAACTGCGAACTCATACAAAGTTGATCTCGACAAACTATTCAGATTGGAGTGATAAAGGGCTATAAATTCCAATACGATAAATGTAAAGTAATGCATATAGGCAACGATAACCTCAAATATACTAAAAGTTCAAATGCAAAATAAATCGTTAATGAAGTACAGCAGGAAAAGGATTTAGGTGTCATCATCAGTAATTGATCTGAAAACCATTCCGCATTGGCCTAGCTGCCGTAAAAGGCAAATATGATGTTGGGCTTTATTAAACGTAACTTTGAACATAAAAAAACCTCCAAAAGTAATTACACAATTATACACGTCCTTGGTCATAGGACGCAATTGTGAAATGCAGTTCAATTCTGGTCGCCCTGTTTCGTAAAAGATCAAGCCAAATTGGAATCAGTGCAAAAAAGAGAACCAAACAAATTCCATCTCTGCGAAATTCATCTTATAAGAAGAGACTGCGGAAAAACTGAATATGTTTCCTTAAAGGATCGTAGAATCCGGGGGGACTTGATAGAAATTCTTTAAGATCACTAAAAGGTTTTGAATGTCATAATCAAGAGAAACCATTCGAGCTTTCAACTCAAGTGACAACAAGAAAAATGTTTAAAAAACTAAACACGGTCAACGTTGCATCACCGATCTCCGTAAAAAGTTATTTCAACTGTTGAGTCGTGATCGATGGGACAAGTTACCAGCAAATGTGTCGGAGCCAGACAAATAAAACTAGATTCAAAACAGATTGACGCGCATTGTAAAGGTAAATGGTATGATAGTGCGAATTCCGTATCTAGTCCCCCGTATCGATTAGTTGTAGTGGTCAGTGGGTTAATGTAGTTAGTATCGTTCTTCATATCCTATCATTCTGCATATGAAACTCCAGGTTCCTATCCTCTTTAGGGACCAATGGTATCATTTTCCAACTGTTTTCTTACAAGTAGTGATAGTTAGTAGTATGTTAGTCAGCAGATACCCTCGCTATGGACCCAATAGGTCTCCTGGTGGAGCTGTATGCCATGTAATACCATCCCTCCTCCTCTTCCTCGCTCCTCCTCCCTGGTGCTATGCATTCTTGTTAGTATTGATTTAATGATATTGCTGTGTCTTGTAGACCTATAAAAATATAAAAAAGCAAACACACACACACCCATTCGCTGCTACAATTCATGTTTGATTAATGGCTTTGTAAATGCACGAAGAGCGACTGAACAAGCAGATTAAGAAACCACAATTCACTACAAATTTATGGGAGGGAGATGAGGGGACGAGTGAGGGGAGTGTGAGAGGTCTATTGTGAGAGGGGAGTTGGGAGAGGATTAGGATTGGTGCTTGAAGGATGATAAAGAGGAGGAAGATGAGGAGGTTTAGGAAGGAGAGGAGTACAGATAAAATAAAGATGCAAATACTAGAATAAGAGGAGACACAATAATCATTAAAGAGGAGCATATTGACAAGAGAAGATCACGCCGCTGTAACACTGAAAGACCATCCAATACATATATAATAATAATTTACTGATAACTTCACACTAAAAATAATGTTTCCTGAACAAGAACCAAAAAACAAGAAAAAATAACAGAATGAAAAGGAAATAACACAAAGTTGATGATCTGACACGCATATTTTTTTTTCTTATTTCAATAATTAGAATCACTGGTTTTCCCCCTTTCACCTTCAAGAATTTTTTTTTTTATATAAATAAAATGAAGACGTGGAAAATGTAGTAGAGACTCTTTCGACTTATCCACTCACTCTAACACATTCACACACACACACACGCACACACACACACACACACACACACACACACACACACACACACACAAAACACGACACACATACGTGGTGTAGGGGAAGCACGCTCGGTTCGACATCCAAGAAAGTCCCGGTTCGATCACCGGGCGGAGCGGAAAACAGATGGGTTGTTTCCTTAAAAAAAACCCTAGCCCCTGTCCACCCAGCAGTGAATGGTTACCGGGTGTCAGCCGGGGTTTGTGACCTGCCTCCTCCGGGGTGCTGGATTAAATAATTATATAGATATTATATAGTATATATATATATTTAATAATATATATATATAATATATAATATATATATATATATATATATCTATATATATATATATATATATATATAATATCAGAGGTTGCCACGCAAACGAAAATCCACATTCCGCAAACCGCAAATCCGCAAAACAATTATGTGATATTTTCTCTGCTATAGGCAAAATAGAGGTAAAGCACTTGAGGTAGTATATTACATATGTTTACTAAATTCAGTTATGGAAAAATTATTTATTATAATAATAATATATATATATATAATCTATATATATATATATATATATAAATATAATATATATATAATATTATATATTAGATATTAGTATTGTGTTCACAACCTTGAACCTTCTCCCAGCGCCCCACAGTTGTTATAGCTCACACTTTACCTTCCCTTCATTGTGACCACTC
>JACEEZ010010265.1:20000-22500 GCA_016584305.1 Chionoecetes opilio | reverse complement strand
CACATTTTCGCTTTATATTTACCATTACCCATACCCCCCACCTATTCCCTCACCCATCACCCATCACCCCACCCATCACCCCCACCCATTCACTCACCATCACCCCACACCCAGACCCACACCCCACCCATTCATCACCTTACCCATCACCTACACAAGTTCCTCATTCTAGCACCCACTTTTTTTTTACAATATCGCTAATAGGCTGCTAAAAAAAAAAAAAAATGATCGGATCATCTCATAATTGGGTAAAACCTTCCCCTGGTCAACCCGGTTTCCAAAAATGTGCCATATGAGTGATTGCGCCACGGGGGGCGTAACCTATACCCCAGGAACACACACTCAACACCACACACACACACACACAGACAAGACACACTTTCGCTTATATTTACATTAACCAAATCACCCCCACCTATTTCCCTCACCCATCACCCATCACCCCCAACCCATCACCCCCCACCCATTCACTCACCACACCCCACACCCATTACCCAACCCAACCATTCACTCACCATTACCCATTACCCTACATCAAAGGTTCGCAATTCTCGCACCCACTTTTTTCACAATTATCGCTAAATAGGCTGCTAAAAAAAAAAAAAGAAGTGATCGGAAGCATTCATAAATGGCTTAAAAACCTTCCCTGGTCAACCGGTTCCAGAAATGTTCATATGAGGTGATGCGCCACAGGGGGCGGAAACCTTATACCAGCACACACACACACACACACAACACACACACAGACAGGACAGACAGACAGACACACTTTCGCTATATATTAAATTACCCATCACTCCCCACCTATTCCCTCACCCATCAACCATCACCCCCAACCCATCACCCCCCACCCATTCACCACCCATCACCCCACACCCTTTACCCATCACCCCACCCATTCACTCACCACATTCACCCATCACCCTACATTCAAGGTTCCTCAATTCTCGCAACCCACTTTTTTTCACAATTATCGCTAATAGGCTGCTAAAAAAAAAGAAAAAAAAAAGTGATCGAATCATCCTCATAATTGGGCTTAGACCTTCCCTGGTCAACCCGGTTCCAAAAAATGTGCCATATGAGGTGATTGCGCCACGGGGGCGGAACCTATACCACACACACACCACACACAAACAGACAGACGACAGACAGACAGACAGACAGACACACTTTCGCTTATATTATTATAGATATATATATATATTTATATAAATATATGTTAAGTAAAAATCTAAAATAATCGGATTCAGAGAAAAAATTATACTGTTACTTAGAAATAATAGGTACTTAATTAAAAAAAAAAAAATGTTATTACACATGAATCATAAAAGTTGCAATAATTTATCAGCATGACGCTCAAGATTGTTAATATATTGACTTGGAATAATGAACTATCACAACTAAACTGAAGATGCAGTAGATCACGATAAAATCTATTAGTCTCACATTGAATCATCCTCTGCGTTATCATCTGGGCCGCTGCCTTTTGAGGTATCCACGACATTCTGCTCCGTGACCTCGAACAGCAGTCTTGATTTCACGGCATCTACCTTCTCAGGGTTAAGAAGGCGGACCACAGGCAACTTGAAGAGGGGATGGATTGCTATGGCCATCAAAAGTCTATTTGATCAAAGATGGAGAGGAACCTGGCCTTGAAACCCTTGGGTCTCTTATCACTATGAGGGTTCTCCAGGAGGTACTCCAACAAAGGCCGGGAATATTTTATTGGTTTAGCTTTCAATGCCCGAAGGCTGTCCCAGAGTACAGATAGGGTAGGAAGCAAGACTCCCATGTAGGCCTCTCTCACTATTTGTAGTTTATCGAGGCTGGTCACCACTGGCTTCATCACAGTTAGGTACTCATTGATAATATCCTTATCAACCTGGTTGAACGTGGCTATTCTATTTTGCATGCATATCACGTTGATCTGGGCCAGCTTGGTATCGAGTACGTCACTGAGGACCTCCATAGAGTCATAGAGGGAGTTCTAGCGTGTGACGTTTGGGGTCTTCAGCTTCATGCCCACCTCCCTCTTGATGTTTGCTGTGGTGGTTGGCTTTCGGTTCTGTTTGTGCCACAGAGCCTGGACTTTCTCTTGCACCGAAGAATACACACAAAAATAATTAGTAGAAAAACTACGTTATGTTATAAAAATATATAGTAATTATACAATTTAATTTACAAAATGTACTTAGTACTCTACTGATAGTGTTTCTCAAATCGCCAGCTTGGTCAACCAATGATCTTCCTCCTTATGGTGAAGATGAACCCCAGTACTTCGTCCATAGCAGCAACCAGCCGGGCCTCGGCCACTGGTGGAGGGCGTTGTTTCGTCATAGTAATCAAGGAAAGGCACAAAACATCATGCGGCAAAGAACAGACCGCACAAAAGTGTTTGCACAGTACAGTACAAGGGATGGCGGTTAACTCGCACCTCAGCCTAGCGATAAGGCAGGATGAAGGCTGTCGCTCCACCACCGGTACGCACGAATTCACTCAC
>JACEEZ010010265.1:7500-15000 GCA_016584305.1 Chionoecetes opilio | reverse complement strand
CATTTGCCCGTCAACGGGGGAAAGGAAAAGCCCGCGTGCACACTGAAACTGTCGTCAACAGAGCAAAGGCCTGCCTGGACAGTCAGAGGCGAAGAAGCTGGGCAGCCAGGCAGTGTAGCCATTCTATATTCAGGAAGACTGTGTGCGGTACGGAAGCAGGAAGGAACCGTTAAGAAGCTGCTGGCACTGTGTACCATAATCATTGCTAGGTGTCTGGAAAAAGAAAAAGGACAAAGGTGGAGGAAAAAGAAGTGGCTCCATTCTCCAGCCCAACAGCTCCACATGTACACCTCATATGCTGGCACAGCGAACGCCACTGCCGGGGAGGCAGCAGGCAGTTGCCTGGTGAAATCGCTCACTACGCCATCACGGGCAATTTAATCGTCTGCCCGCGGGCACCAGGCGGTGAGGCCGTCAACAGGACAAACTGCGCGCTCCAGTGCCAGCGGCAACTGCCCACTAGCTGGGACGGACCTACTACACACTCGGGTATGTCGCTCGTGTCTGAGACGTCGCCAGAAGATCCCATGCAGAGTGGACTCACGAGCACTGAGTCAAACCGCTTCTTGAGATAACATAGATTTGGACACGTACGTTTCCAGCATACGCTGAAAATACGCCTTAAACAATAGTAGACTGGTAAATCATTTCTATACATCGTTGTCCTTCAGTGTTGTTGATAATAGATGTATATTAATCTGATTTTGATATCCTGGTTAATCTGTTCATACATTTTCAATAGTGAGTTTAAGAAGTGAAGGTATTATTCCATATGTATTCAAAGCCTTATTAGAAATATTATCCTCTGGACGTTATATATCATATTATCAATATTGAATCTATGGAAAAACAATACCACTAAAATTTGATAGAAGTTGGAATTTACCATCATGAAAAACTCCAACCAAAAATTTGATGTAATAATTCACTGTTAGTGATTATTTAGTGTAATATAAAATGAGGGCTACTTTTTTGACTGGTTTGTCGTGGCCGTTGTTAGGGAATGATATTTATGAAATCACCCCATTGATATTTCTTGAAAATGAAGTTAAGAAAAGTCAATGACATGTGCATTATCAGTGATACGCAACAATTAATAATACAATACATCATGATGGGTGTGTGTGTGTGTGTGTGTGTGTGTGTGTGTGTGTGTGTGTGTGCTGTTGTGTTGTGTGTGGTGTGTGTGTGTGTGGCCTGTGTGTGTGTGGGTGTCGAATGTGTGTGATCTGTAGTCATAAATTAATTGTATTTTACCAGGGCCAGAGACAATGCTCTCGTGGCCCCGTCTCCATATCAACATTCTTATCATTCATCCTTACGTGCTTAGGGTGTTAGCCGAAACCAGTACCCCGCGAGAGCAGGTCACCAAACCCCGTCTAACACCTGGACCATTTTACTACTGGAGTGGACAGGGGCTCGGGTTTTATTTTAAGGAAACAAACATCCTGTTTCAAGCTCAGCCCGGGGATCGAACCCGGGATTCTCGGTTGTGAAACGAGCGTGCTTCCCCTACACAACGGAGTACCACAGTGTGTGTTGTGGGGTGATTCATCTAGTTGTATTCATTGCTAGTTGTATGTTACAGGGCCAGAGCAATGCTCGTGTGGCCGTCTACATATCAATTTGTATCAGCATTCATCCTTAGGCTTTGTGTTGGCCGAAGCAGCACCCGGAGAGCAGGTCACACAAACCCGGCTAAAACCCGGTACCCATTCACTGCTGGGTGGACATGGGCTCGGGTTTTAAGGAAACAACCCATTTGTTTACAACTCCGACCGAGGGATCGAACCCGGGGACTTCTCGGTTGGACCGAGCGTGCTAAGTCCCTAAACACCACGGGAGTGTGTGGGTGTGTTTGTGTAGTATGGTGTGTGTGTGTGTGTGGGTGTGTGTGTGTTTGTGTTGTGTGTGTGTGTGTGTGTAGTGTGCCATGACATGTAAATATGGCAGCTATAAGGACATGAGTTTATATATAATCACAATATAAATTGGAATTCATGAGTGGCCCCAATATTAAATGCAAACACATTAAGGATGATTGAAACAAATAAAATACGCTACTCGCAACCACAATTCATGTCAGCTATGGGCTGATGGTTTGACCTCAATAATTCCGTCAGTGAATGCCATCTGGCCCCACGCAGCAATTCCACTAAGAAGACGACAACAGCCCCAGCTGGCCTGCAAGATATTATAGAAAGGTTAAAGCCATTAAGACACACACACAACACACACACACACACACACACACACACCACACACACACACACAGGGGGAACTCTTAGGTGTACGGGGAAGCACGCTCGGTCACAACGAGAAGTCCCGGGTTCGATCCCCGGGCGGAGCGGGAATCCAGAGGGGCCTGTTTCCTTAAAAACCCGAGCCCCTGTCCACCCAGCCGGGAATGGTACCGGGTGTTAGCCGGGGTTTAGACTCTGCTCTCGGGGTGCTGGCTTCGGCAAACTAAGCACTAGGTGAATGATAATAAAATGTTGATACACAGGCGTTTTGCTCAGGCCCTGTAAGAGATACAACTAGATGATTACAACTAACTGAATACACACACACACACACACACACACACACACAACACACAAACAAACACACACTACACACCACACACAACTGTCAAGGCCGAGTGGTTACAATTAATATATGAAACTCGAGAAATATGCGGGAAGAAAAATTCAAAGAGTATGGATTTCCCCGATATATTACACAACAATCTAATGAATATCTCCGCTGCCGCTAAGTAACAGGACACCCAACCAGGGGTGTGGGGGGGGGGGGGGGGGACTCAGTTGAGGCGCAGACCTCCGTCCGACTATAAAAAAGTAACAAATAAAAACAAAGTAGTAAAAATTAAAAATAAAATAAACATATATATATCAAAACAAACAAATATCGATAAATAATATACTTTATATGTATTAGATAGATCTATATAGAGATTATATAGATATATTAGTAATAGATTAGATTTTGTTTTTGTTGGATAAAAGAGATATCTATAGTTTTTTAAATTGTATTTTAAAATATATATATAGTATTATATACTACATAATATATATATAGATAGTATTACTCATCTAGGTATATATATATCTATATATATATGATCATATATATATGTATGATATATATGTATATGTAGATATAGATGGTATATATATATAGTATATATATATAATCTTATATATGATATTAGATATATAGTATATATATATATTATATAGATGTATATATATATGTATATGATTACATAAGTATATAATATGGTCAAGATATATGTATCTGATAAATATAGGATTATATCTAGATGATATATTACATATATATAGGGATATATATATATTATAGATGTATATATATATATATATATATAATATATAGTATTATATAGATTAGATAAGATATACTGTATATATAGTATATATATATAGAGATAGTATATATATAGATCTAGGATAGATATAATAATATAGTATTATAATATACTATATTAGATACTATATAGATATATATATATATATAATATAGATATATGTATATGTATATATATATATGTTTATATATATATGTATATATATATATATATATATATGTATATAGAGATATGTATATAGATATATATAGAATATATATATATAATATTTATATATATATATATATATATCATCTATCATATATCCTCCTATTCTCCCCCCAGTACATTTGAAGGCGAACCTCCGGGCCCTGTGACCTCATTTCCATAATTTTTGGTTGCCCCCTCATGCAACAGTTGGTCAATAAGTCTTTCCACTTCCCCTCCAAAATAACAGTTCTTTCCGATCCCCAAAGTATGCCATGGTGCTACCGTAGGTTGGTAAATCTACAGGGGAGTACGTTTTCGGAGGACCTCCCCTGTTTACAACTAACAAAAGGACCCCAGCCCAGACAGACAGAAATGATCCGGGTGAAAAAACATAACCCCTCCAACTTCGTTTGTGCCGGATAGAGTGAGGGTAAACAATAAACTGCACCACTAACACACTAGGTGAAATATCAGAGCAGGGTAATGTTCCCACCCACCAAGAAACTCCTGTACCGCCAGCGGCGAAGAAGAGAATTGAAGCAACAATCCTTAGCTCCGTATAGTCACCATATCGGCATCGGGGAGTGTTGAATGATAGTCGGGTGACAGTGAAGGACCGTCTGGAGGAGAGCCCAATTCTCCAGTGAAATTGCGCTTCTAGGGGTTGAGAACAGCCAGCTTGGTGGTGGAAGGTGATCATCGAGGTGCGGAGTGGCTTGCGTCTGTCAGTCACAGCGAAGCACGGCCCTGGCATCACCATGGCTAGTAACTACATTTTTCACCCTGGGACACGGGGTGGGTGAGGTATGTGTTGACTTGTGACCGGCCCAACAAGTACTTGACAAAGGCCCCCCGAAGCAGGCCGGCTGGAGAAATGAGTAATCACCTTCCTCCGGTAAAGGAACGAGGGTAGGGTAGTCCTACACACACAAATGGAACTGTCTTTTAATTTGCACAAATGGGATAAGAAATCATAAGAATCAATTTGTGACTGACATTGAGATTGAAGATGAGCTGGCTCCCTATTGTATGATGTGCCATATAAGGGGCAAACACAGCCACGCGATATTGTCGCAATTGCTATGTCTGATAGAGAGGTAGGAGCACTGGGGACTGGCAGAGTGTTTAGCGCCTGCAAGTGGCGTGGTCGGTGTGGCAAGCTCGATTCCCGAGGGGCAGAGTGCCCCAATTATATCTGCCATCGATCACGCGTGGTAAGAATAATCACCTACATGCTGTACATTAAAATTACTTTTGACGGCGAGAGCATCGGAGGACACAGAGCGGCAGTATGAGCTTCTAATCACAGGCGCTACTATAAAATTCCTGTCTGCACCACCACAGGCGAGGGTCAACCATCATAGCCTTAAAGTGAACCTCCAGGACCTACCATCTGAGCCCTGGAGTTCATACTGCATACTGTCCTCACTGCACGCATGAACAGACTGTACTGTTTCATCTAATAAGCCTCCAAACACCTTGATCTTGGTCTTGAGCCACACCTCAAGTCCCAAAGGCTGTGCCTCTTCGTGCAGCGCTTCAAGCGCCATCAAAAGAACCTCCAGCGACTCAGCAATGATTACTGCATCATTGGCAAATACAAGATGAGTGATTCGTTTTCAAGAGGGATGTTCCACAATCAATCTGGTCCACAATCACTTTGATAACTCTGCCCAAAACCCAGCCCATACAAGGGTTGAAAAGTGATGGGACAGGGACGCACCATTGCCTCACTCCTGTATTCACAGGAAAAAAGCTGGATACACTTCCCCCACAATTCCTTTTACATTTATGTGGGAGGTAAGCGGTGGCCGAGTGGTTAGCGTCATGGAGTAGTGAGCTCGATGTCCTGAGCTCGAATCCTGCCGAGGGCAACTTTTTCAACCTTCTTTAATGTGGTTGACAAGAGCCTGGTAGGTGAGCAAAAGGTCCTGAGTTCAAGTCCCACCAATGAGCGACTGTCAAATCCATCGTCGAGTGGCTGAAACCCGCATGCAGCATATCTGTTCTTACGACTGCGACTGCAAGTGCGGCGGAAAGGGAATACTAGATGGCAGCATGAGCCTGACTGAAGATCCGAACATCACAGAAAACGGGATCTTCACCTAAGACCGCAGGTGTCACTATATAAAAAAAATCCAGCCTGCGCCAATAACGGGCGCGGGCCAACCATCACGGCCCTCCAGAATGTGCAGGGGCCAACCACCTGAGCTCTGAAAGAAAAATAGCCTACAGGCTCCAATGTAAAAAAAAATTCACAGCACTCTCAGTCCCAGAGTACAGGCCAGTCGTCAGCAGACTAACAGTCCTTTCATGAATACCGCGAAGCCGCAGAAGATCCCAGAGTGACTCAGATGCACTGAGTCATATGCCTTCTTGAGATCAACATTGACTGCAAGCATCCCATGTTAAATATCTCACGGGCGGTGTCACCCAGCACACAAGTGCAAGGATACCGGTGCAGTTTTAGACACTTACCAGGCGTGAAACCAGATTGTTCACGGTCTTGATTGCTTCAGCAGATGACTGTGGATCCGTTTCAGCAATAGAGGGCAAGCACATTGCCTGCACGCTGAGCATGTAATTACGTGGTAATTGTTGAGTCCTGACGGTTCCCTTTCCTTTCCAGTAGAGACGACAAGTCCTTTTCCAGCCCGGAAGAAGGGATCTGATTGCCACACACGCAGTCAAGACAAGATGCAACCGAGGAATTTCATTGGCCCATACCCAGCTTCGAGTTAGCTCCGACAACTGATTATACAAAAACACAGCTGTTTTTTTTTTTTTCTCCTCACTCAATAACTCTCTTACTACTTAGTATGGACACCTGAGTAATACAACATTTCTCGGTTATTTTTGGTCATTTACTCGAAATGTTTTCATTCAAAAGTTATGCCTTGTTGCCTACGGCCTAAATGAAACAAATTTAATTGATGTTTAAGACCAATTGTCATTAATTCAGAAAAAAATAAAATAGAACGGTTATGTTGAATTGCAAGGTGGTATTCAGGTTCTTTCATGAAATCTGTCAGCATACTGTGAGTACACGTACATACATTTGGAGGCACTTATTATCAACGAACAACATAAATGAAACACACCGAAAAGTCAAGAACTTCGAGCTGGCCGCAGGATTGATGAAGCCAGGTGAGCTCACGGGTTTGGCACACTCAGTGGCGTTGAAGAGGATGTCCCAGAACAGCTTATTTATGATACCCGGACTCCCGCAAGATTATAATCATGTGTGAACAGGTGAATTTATACAGCCTGGTATAAGGGAATGAGGGAGGAATCCCAACTACTTAAAACAAGTTGTACCATTGTTCGGGCATTCGTTAAGTTGTTTTTGCCTACAGCGATAACCGCGCTCAATTTCCAGGACATTGGGCACCGAAACAGGTTAAGATATAACATACATAAATTGTGATCTTTGAATTCTTCACTGAGATCTATTAAGAAACATTTTCATCCGTAAAGTTAAAGTGACTTGAGGATCTACCCCAAATCCACATTGAATAGTGAATAAAACCTGATGTAGTTAATTTGCAAAAAACAATGTGCAACCTTAAGCTTGAGTACAATTGATATGAAAGAAAGGGACTAGTTTTTTAAGTAATGGTACGGACCTATCCAAAAAACGCGTTTCGTGCTTGTCAATTGGCATGTAAATTACTATCAATACCGTGCTGAGGCTGTGTTAATAGCATTTGCCTGTTCTGGACTATAAACACTTAAACGCGTTTTAGCCAATTAGCGCGCAACAACCAATACAAACGGACCATAGACCACTGTTATACCTGGAACTGCACAACCCGCGGACATGTTTTGAATTGCGGGGGCTGCATAGGGCCGCGGGGCGCCCGACAAAGAGATATAGTGGTGCTATGGACATCAATCTAAGACCTGGACGTTCTCCCCACCAA
>JACEEZ010010265.1:0-2500 GCA_016584305.1 Chionoecetes opilio | reverse complement strand
TCACCGAGAACGCCATTCGGAGACGCTAACCACTCTGCTACCGCCTCCCCATATATCGCCTCTGCATATTTTGCATAAATAGAGGTAAAGCACTTTGTGGTAGTAAATTTATATATCATTTACTAAATCACTTATGACAATAAATATTGATATATACGTATATATTAGTATTGTTTTCATACCTACCCCTCAGCGCCCCACAGATGTTATAGCTCACATTTTACCTTCCCCTCATTGTGGCCACTCACTCAATATATAAACTTAAATGCACACTAAGGGTTAATAAATAGTCTAAGTACACTACACTCCAAATTTTATTTCATAGATATGATATCAGACCCTAAACCTCAGACTCCTCATTCAGAGTTCTCTGGTGATAATTTCATATTGAGCAGGTCCATGTTCCCCTTCATGAAGACCAATCTCTCAAAATTTTCTGAGGTCAGACTCGCTCTCTTGGCCTTCATGATGTCCGACCCCTAGAAGAACAGTCTCTCCACAGCTGCAGTGCTGGGTATGGCCATGTTGTACTTAAAAACACATCTACCCAAGGGGTACGGAAGAGGGCGAGTAATATGACCTGCTCCAGCAGCTTGTTCCTCTTATCCTCTGAACAACAACTCTCAAGCTCTTTCCCCATCTTGTAGGAGAGGCGGGTAGAGTTGGTGCCCTCTATAGCTGTGGGTCCTGGGCCCCTCAATGCATGGAAATAATAGATAAATTTGTAATATATATATATTAAGATAAAAAAATCGATCAAATATTCGGAGTCAGTAAAAAAAATACTGTTACTTAGAAATAAAAAGTTCTTAGATCTTATTTAATATATTATTGCGCTTGAATTATTAATATTACAATAATCTATCAACCTGACGCTCCAGATTGTTAATACTGTATAATTACTTGGAGTAATGAACTGTCACAACTGAACTGAAGATGCAGTAGATCACGATTAAATCTATTAGTCTCACCTTGAAATCATCTTCTTCGTCTTCATCTGGGCTGCTGCCTTCTGAGATATCCAGGATAGCCTGCTCTGTGACCTCGAACAGCAGTCTTGATTTCAGGGGATCTACCCTCTCAGCGTTAAGAAAGCGGACCACAGGCAGGTTGAAGAGGGGGTGGATCGCTGTGGCCATAAAAAAAAGTCCATTTGATCAAAGAGGGAGAGTCACTGGTGGGCAAGCGTGTAGGCGCGCAGGAATCGTGTTCAAAATTGGGAATTTGCGGACATATTGCGGATACTTCATACATGGGCGGATACGGCGGCTCCTGTCCAGAGCAAGCAACTGGGAGGGAGAAAAAAATGGACGCAGACGCCATAGGACACTTAACTTCTTAGAAGTTGTTTTAGCAAGAGATGAGATGTGAGATTGCCAGTTCAAATTTTTAGTAAAGGATAGTCAATATTGACAGTTGAGTGTCTTTGAAGTAGAGGGGATAGTTATCTGATAGGTTTTGTCGAGTAGGTAGATGAAGAATTTGGGTTTTTGAGGTATTGAACAAAACAAGGTTTCCCCAATCGGAAATTATAGAAAGATCAGAAGTTAGGCGCTTAGTGGCATATCTTCGTGAATCACTTAGTTCTTGTTGAGTTGGATGTCTAATAAACGACGTTGAAAAATGCAGGGTAAAAGCTTAATGCTTCCCTGCATAAAATGCAGGGAGCTTTCCATTGATATATTTTCTTTTCTGATAAATGAATTAGAACCATGCATAAATTAGCGTTAACTAAATAAATAACATCATGAAATCGGGTAATTACCCGATTTCATGATGTTATTTTTTAGTTAAACGCTAATATTTTGCATGGTTCTAATTTATTTATCAGAAAAAGAAAATATATCAATGGAATCTAATTTAAATTCCGCTTCTATTTTATAGTCTCCATTAAAAAATTTTTACACAAAAAAATTAAATGGCGAAAAGTTTAAGTTCATGCATATTCTTGAAAGTCTCATAATGACATTTTTTTGTGTGTTTTACGGTTTTTTATTTTATAATATTATAGAACAAACATTTCCGAGATAACAGATATATTTTATACTGATAAAAAATATATTAGGTACGAAATTACCCGATTTCATGATTTTTTATATTTAGTTAACGTTAATTTATGCATGGCGCTAATTCATTTATCACTAAACGAAATATATCAATGGAAAGCTAATTAAACTCCCTTTCTATTGATATTCTCCATGTAAAATGTTTGCGAGCAAAATATTAAATGGCGAAGAGTTTAAGTTAATGCATATTTCTTGGGAAAATCTCATAAGGCATTTCTTTGGTGTGTTTTACGGGTTTTTTTTTTGATAATATTATAGAACAAAACATTTCCGAAGATAACAGTATATCTTTATACTATAAACTATATTAGGTAGTAAACTTGTACGGGGAGCGGAGCGGGTTGATCCCTTTTGTGACGTCACGGGCGATTCACCAGGCCTGTTTCGGGGTTCGCTAAGACTCGTCTATAAGACGTAAAAAACAGGGAGTGTTC
>JACEEZ010010263.1:0-17983 GCA_016584305.1 Chionoecetes opilio | reverse complement strand
GCACCGCACCTCACTTTGCCTACACCCCCTAACCCACACTATGCATATTAACATAACTCACTACTACGCACTACTAGCACAAACCCTCTGTAACAACTTCATGCATACCGTGATATATACTACTACACTTATACACCTCATATATAACTCATATACTATATACCCTACCTACAAGACTACCTACTCCATAGCTACTAATATACCCTACTATATATGTTCCCATACTACCTTCATATGACTAACATCACCTCCTATCCAAACTACTGCACTACCCTCCTATACGACTATACTATGGGAAGGGACGCGTAGGCACGCATCACGACAGCTCCCCCCACGCCCGCAACCATGGTGAAATGTACTCCCAGGGGAGGTACTTAACGGGAGTTGAAGGGGTGCTGCAGACTTATCATTGAAATTGCTCCCGTGTCCTCTCTTTCCATATTCCTTAAGTGTCTCAGATACACAGAGAGTAGCTGCAGCCTTGCACTCTAAGACAATTCTCTTTAATACTCAACATGACACTACAATGCACTTACATCCCTACACTATCGTCACTCAAAATTTTAGTTATGCCCAAGTTAATCGCCCTGCCTCGGAGCGAAGTCCTCCTAACTGGTGGAGGGGACCAGAAATATCCCAGGTCGGACAGTCTTCAAGGATGTCGACCTCGAGGTGTCTTGATACTTCTTCTTATGCCTTCTCTCCCTTATAACGTGTCGCGCGCCACAACATAGACGCTGGCCACATCCTACGATCTAACTTTCCTAGTGCATATATTCTTCCTCCTCGCCCACCTCCACGCAAAATTCACACCATCTCTGTGATCTCCTCTAACGGTCAATTTTCTTTTCCTCTGCCGAAACTCAGTTGGTCTGATGAGCTATGGTACAGGCAGACCTTTTTCTGTGTCTCTCTACTGTCTCTGATTCCGATTTTAGAATTCCAAAGCTGGGCTGTTGGCGTTTTATATGTGCGCAGATGACATTCACTGCGTCTCGTGGCCCTACGCCTTGATATCTTCATGAATTTTCTACACACAATAGTGGCGTTCGATCTTCAAGTTCACGTGCTCGTACTGAATATTTATTCTGTGCTGTAGATCTCTCCACTAACTCCTCTGGACTATGTAAAAATCTTCTAACTTATTTAACATTCATAAGTGGAGCACATCTCAATCTCATTTTCCTTTAGCTGAAAATTTTCCATTCTTGGAGACTCAATGTTCAACACCAGCTTTGCTATCATCTTCTTTCACTGACCAACCTGTGTGAACAAGCCTACAACTTTTCTATCCTCCAAGACCTAGAGCAGCTGAGTGCAGCACAAACCCGTATTCCTGACCGCCTTGGAGACACGCCCCCCAAATCGTGATCTTTCCTAAAAACTACTAACCCTTGCTTGCTTACCCTGGTTTTTTTCAAAAACTATCTCTCCGTTGGGTTTCCCCCAGATCACAATCTTATTTCTGTAACCTGTCCTATCACTCCACGGTTACCATCTCGGGTCCTCACCTAAGTGCCGAGGTCGCTTCTGGCACTTACACGCAGCTAATGTGGGAAGACTAAGGCAGTAACTATCTGATTTTCCATCGGAATGATTACTGCTTCCATGTCAAAGGACCCATTCTCTTTGTGCAGAGCGAAATAACTGTAGGTCATAGTCTCTGGCATGGAAGGCGTTACATTCCCCATACTTCTCTAATCCTAAAGCCGTTCAACCTGGTTTAAACTCTGCTATGTCTCATGCTGTCCGAGATAGAGAGGTGGCTCACAAACGGTACGTAAGCATCATCTCTGAACTAATGCCTTTATATTCTTTTTGGCCCGTGATTCATGCAAATCTCTACTGTTGTAGTTACCAAGAACTCTTTCATTTCATAGAAAACTTCAAAAATCTGTTCTGAATCAAATGTCGCTATCGGGAATTCTGCATCTAGTGATAACATCTTCTAACAAGATTTTTCTTCTTCAGTCGGGGTTCACCTCGCTTATGCTGGTCATCCCAGATGATCTCCACAGCTGTCCGCCAACGTCTACTTGTGCCACTAACAGCCTGACCACTCTCGTCGCATCAACACATTGTTGCGCTAAAAATTCCCACCATCCAGGCCTGCACCTAGAAGGGATCCCCCGAGTTCCTCCTATCTCCACTCCACCCAGCCCCGTGACACTCACTATGCATTGCCCCGCCTGTTCATTAAGACTTCCCCCCCCCCCGTTCACGGGAATGATGTTTCTTTGCCCTTTCTGCCTAGATCCTCGGAAGGTTTACGGTCCTGACGGAGTCCCTTCCTATTTGTCTCAAAAACTGGCTCGTGCTTGCCACCTTGCCTGGTCAATAACTTTTTTGCCGGGTCTAGTGTGCTATCTACTTCACACCTTGTCCAATCTTGGGGACGTTTGGCTGTCACAGTGTCCAACCTTGTGCCTAATGAGAGGCGTGACGGTTCTAATCCTTTCAAAACTACGTGCTATGAGGCTTTGCCTGTCACTGCCTTCGCTAAAGTTTTTGAATGCTAAAACTTCCTATAAAGCAAGATGATTGTAAGAAATCTCATCCCTGCTCACACAACTCCTCCTCCACTAAATCTGCCATCGTACAGTACACACAGGTATTGTCCGCTACAAGGGCACGACTATATATCTACCTGGCACGCATACTGTACGTCCAGCCTTTCACAGACTGACATCAATTCGAGTCCAATCACATACTTTACCGGGCAGCCTTGTCCCTCCGCGCGTGCTTGTGCGAACCCACTTCTACGCACTGCCTAGACCCCTTGATCATATATTACAAAAAGCCATACTTTGATAGCAACGTCTGAAGCCACAACACTCACCTTCTAATATGTCACCCCCCAACAACTGATAACCACCCTCACTTCGGTTTCTATCATTCTCTCTGTACCTTCCTTTTGAAGGTTGTTGTGTGCCTGTTCAAGACCGTTCACATTATTGCACAGTGTAGCTGTGTGAGGACGGGACATTTGGTTCGTTCGCTGTCCTAAATTCTATAACAAGAGGGTGTTCCCCAGGGTTCTGTCCTATCACCCACTCTCTTTCTATTATTCATTAATGGGATCTTCTAAGTCTAACTCAAAGCCCTATCCACTCTACGCTGATGATTCTACCCTGCATTTTTGTTCAACGTCGTGTTATTAGACGTCACAACTCAACAGGAGAGCTATAGTGATGTCACGGAGAGATGCTTGATCCGAGTCGGCATAACGTTCTGATACTTTCTATTATTTTCTGATGTGTGGGCACAAGCAAACCTTGTTTGTTCGCAATGCCTCAAGAACCCAATTTCGTTCACCTATCTACTCGACAAAAACCTACACACCAGAAAACCATCCCCTGGTGTCTTCTTCAATGAGCCGACTCAACTGTCTCCTTGCTTTTACAATGACTACGATTGTCTAGGGACTAGTGCCGTTACTATAAATCTGAACTGGGAAATCCTCAACATCTCATCTTTTGCTAAAAACAGTTCTAAAGAGTTAGGCGTGCTGTTGCGTCTGCGTCCACATTTTTTTCCATCCCTCCCAATTGCATTTCTCTATACCAGGGGGCCGTGTTATCCGCCCGCGGATGTGTATGGGAGTTGTGTCTCACAGTGGTTTGTGTGGGAGGGTGTCCAATGTATAGCGAGGCGTCGTCACCGCGTAAGACGAGGGGTGGGGGAGGTCAAAGGAGCTTGGTCGTAAGTGTGTTGGTGGGGTGCTGTGGCGATGTCAACTCCACTCACTCCTTTGACTGACTGTCTGCAATCTTTAAATCACCGCCGACCAATGTTGACTTCCTCTTGTCTCTGTTGTCTACCGTTTATTTTCAGTGCGTCGCACTGCATCTCTGTAACTTGCGTAACTGCATTGCCAATCCCCTGTACTCGCCGCGGGCGCGCGTGCGCGTGCACAAGGACGTTCTGTACTTCATGTCCATCCGCGCTGTTGATTCTTGTCAGCTTCTAACATGCAACAGAAGTCAATCCAGCCCCTATCCACTCTACACTAGTCAATCCAACCGATCTCATCACTGGTAAAACTCTGAAACTCTCTTACTGGTTTCTGTTTTCCACTCCACTTCCTTAAACTTAAATCTTCGCACAAATGAAGAGTAACAAGGACACCTCCCGGAAAACCTGTAAATTGGCTCTCCCTCTTTGTTTTAATTTCATATTCTTGTACGTTCTTCTTGTATAGGGACTGGCAAACTAAGCGGGGCTTGTGTACCCATTTTTGAGTTGTGCCCTTGGCAGTTCCCTGTGATGTCAAATAAAAAAAAAAAAAAAAAAAATATCTTTATATATAATAAAGAACGAGTCACTGATGAAAGATGCCCTTTTGAATAGTAAATCAATGAAAAATTATATTCAACATGACTCGTAAAAGGTATGGGACATGACTGGATATTGAGAAATAATGCATTTTTGGGATCTTATGAAAGCAGGAATTGGGTAGTATAGATTTTTCTCTTTTTTTGTTTTTTTTTGTGGCGTGTAGAGCGAGACTCCTCATTTATCGTAAAAACTGTTAGAATGTAATAGGTTCAGACCACATTTCATCACAGTTCCTGATGGTGATGTAATTAGGAGGTGTAGCACTATCATCGCGTGTAGCAATCGAATATGTGGTCACTTTTGCATTGGCAGTTCAGACGTTTTTTTAGATAAATGCGCGCGCAATCAAAAATCTTTAAATTCACCCCGAGCTTCCGAAATAGCGCTGCTGGCAACTGGCAGCGTATGCGCACCACGGCTCGGGTGAGTCGTAACGAAAAAGGAAGGCTCCTCGTGTCCACCGCGCTAATGTGTGTGGTTGCGTTGGTGGATTAGTGTTGTGTGTGGTGTGTGTAGTAGGTGTTTGTTGTGTGTGTGTGTGTATAGTAGTGTTTTGGTGTTGATGGTGTGTTGTGGTGTAGTTTAGTGTTTGTGTGTGTTGGTTGTAGAAGTGTTTGTGTGTGTGTGGTAAATACGCGGTGGGGGTGTGTGTTTAGTAGTGTTTGTGTGTGTGTGTGGTGTATGGTGTGCCGTGTCGTGCAGTCGTGTAGTACGTAGAATGGTGTGTGTGTCGTCAGTGTGTCGTGCCCATCGTGGCGATGTCGATGCAGTGTGTGTGTAAGTGCTGTATGCAGTGTTGTGATGTCGCATCGTGTCAGTAAGCCCCCCTGCGTTTCGAGTGATGTCGTGTGTCCGTGCCGTAGTCAGTCGCTCCTCTGACGTGTGTGTGTGTGCTCGTTGTGTGCGTCCCCCAGTAGCCATGTCGTGCGCTGTGCTGTGCTGCCTGTCACGTAGGGTCTTGTGTAGTGCCAGGATAGTAGCTGTTTTGCAATCCCTCACTAGGTTTATTGTTGGTGTGTAGTAGTGTTTTGGTATGGGTGCTGTGTGTGGTATAGTAGTGTTTGGTGTCAGTGTGTGTGTGTGTGTAGTAGTGTGTGTGTGTGTGTGTGTTGTGGTGTGTGTAGTCAGTGTTTGTGTGCCCCCGAGGTAGTACGTAGTGTTTGTGTGTAGTAGTGTTTGTTGTGTGTCTGTGTGTGTGTGTGTGTGTGTGTGTGTGTGTGTGTGTGTGTGTTGTGTGTGTGCTGTGTGGTGTGTGTGTGTGTGTAGTAGTAGTGGTGTTTGTGTGTGCGTAGTAGTGTTGTGTGTGGTGTTGTGAGTAGTGTTTCGTGTGTGGTGTGTGTGTGTGTGTGTGTGTGGTGTGGGTGTGGTGTGGTGTGCGTGGTGCCTAGGTTAGTGGTTTGTGTGTTCACTGTGTGTGTGTGTGTGTGTGTGTGTGTGTGTGTAGTAGTGTGGGTGTGTTGTAGTATGGTGTTGTGTGATGTGAGTATGCTACGTAGGTTGTGGTGTAGTAGAGTTGGTGTGTGTGTAGGTGTGTGTGTGTGTGGTGTGTGTGTGGGTCTGAGTAGTGTTTGGTGTGGGTATGTGGTGGTATTAGTGGTTGTGTGTGTGTGGTGTGGTATGTGGTTGTAGTAGGTTTGTGTGTGTAGTATCGTAGGTGTCTGTGTGTGGTGTGTGTGTGTGTGGGGTGGGTGTGGTGTGTGGTGTAGTTAGGGTTTTGGTTTGTGTAGCCTGTGTGTATTAGTGTTTGTTGGGTGTGTGTATTGGTGTGCTACGCTAGCGCTTGTCGTGTGGTCAGCTAAGTCAGTGTCTCGTCCGCAGCTTAGGCGTGTGTTGTGTGTGGTGTAGTAGTGGTGGTTGGTGTGTGTAGGTAGTGTTTGTGTGTGTGGTAGTTTAGTGTTGTGTGTGTGGGTAGTACGCCTGGTCTCTGTGATGCTGGCGTGTGCCCTGTAGACACGTGCTTTGACGTCCCCTAGCTGTGTATCGCTTGTCAGCAAGTAGTTCTGAGCTCGTGCCCGTGTGCCTGCTATACAGTGATCTTGAAGCATAGCCTAGTACCACGTAGTGTTGACCTCAGCAGGGCTCCCACTAACACCGGGTTCATTCCACCTCGTACTTGGCGTCAAACATATAGGTTGGGCTCCATCACAATGCTGAGGGTTCCTTGTTCCTCACCAAACTACGCGAGCACCAGCGATCACTGCTAGTAGTTCACGGTCACTCAGATGGCCCATCACTACCGTCACAAGACTACTCACCACACGCACAGACTATATGACACTACGTCTGACCAAACCACACGCAAGAAACAATCGACTCATCCCATCCACACACATTCTGCCGACAGTCTCTCAAGGAGGCAGACGAAATCAGTGTTGTTACATTGGAGGTTCCTCTTGTGACACTCATCCAATAACATGCGTGAGCCCTTTGGGAGCCTCAAAAATCAAGCGCGCGTGTTATTGTTTGTTTTTTTTTTTTTTTTCAAAAGATAGGTGTTTTTACGGATAATAAGGCCTGAAAAGTCAATTATTTTGTGGGGGATTGAGGGTGTTTTGAATGTTGCGGTGTCAAACATAATTGTGGCAAAACTAGAAATTGGGGTGTGACGCGATTAACCTTTAAGAAAAATAGACAGATGAAACTCAGAAAAATTCTATACACTGTAGTCTTTTCGAGTGAGAGTTGTGGATGTTGTGAATACTGGGCCGATCAACCACGGTTCTCTCCTCTCTGCTTGACGGATCAGGTTCCTCTCTCTCTCTAGAATCATGTTCCCTCTGTCTATCGTCATGAATCATGGTCCGTGTTCGCTCGCTCTTCTGACACTTGACATCATGGTGGCCGATGTCGTCTTTCCCTTCTGATGCATCATGTCCTGGCTCTCGGTATCCGACTGATCAGTGGCCTCTCTCTCTGCTTGACGATCATGTCCACTGGCGTCTCTCGTCTGACTTCAATGTGTACCTCGTCATGCTGTCTCTGAAATATGTCGTTCTCCTCTCCTTGATCAGTCATGTGCACTCTTCGTCTCTGTGACATTGCGCATTGTCCACTCTATCTCTTTGAATCATGTTCCTCTCTCTACACTCTGACATCATGTCCTCTCTCTCTCTGACATCATGCACTCTCTCATCTCTGACATCATGTGCCTATCTTCTCTCTGACATCACGTCCTGTCTCTCTCTGGACCCCCAAACACTTTTCATGTCCTTCTCTCTCTGACATCACGTACTCTCGTTCTCATGACATAATGTGCCTCGTACTCTCTTCATGACACATCGTAGTGGGCCACTCGTCGTCTGGCTCTTCTTATCTCTCTCTTCTCTCGCTGGGCTGCCTCTCTCTCTGGTGTGCTCTCTACTCATCTTCCCTCTGTGCTCTGCTCTGCCTCTGCTGTCTCTCTCTGTTCTCTCTCGTCTCTACATTCTTGCGTCTTTCTCTTCTCTCTGTGTGCTCTCTCGTCTGTGCTGCTCTCTCCTCTTCTCTCTTCTCTCTCCTCTCCTCTCTCTCTTTAGGACTCTGACCATGTGAAAGAATATTCGGGCTGACCCGCGTGTGTCTTGTAGTGTGTGGGGGAGGGAGGGGAGGCGAAGAGAGGAGAAGGAAGAGGCGAGGAGAAGGAGGAGGAGGAGGAGGAGGAGAGGGGAGGAGGAGGAGGAGGAGGAGGAGGAGGAGGGAAGGAGGAGGAGGAGGAGAGGAGGAGGGAGGAGGAGGAGGAGGAGGAGGAGGAGGAGGAGGAGGCGGTGATGGAGTAGGAGGGAGGAGGGAGGAGGAGGAGGCAAGAGGCACGCGACCGGCACCCCGAGCGAGAGAGTAGAGAGCCACAGATTATACCTCTCTCACCAACAGCTTGTGTCCCTCTCTGTGCCTCCCCGTCCACGAAGAGATATCTCAGAGCTACCTTCACCACTTCTGCCCACCAACACAGCGCTGGATAGACTACGATGTGTCGTGGTGTTGGTGTTGTGAGTGTGGGTGTGGGTGTGGTTTTGGTGTGTGGTGTATGTTGGGTGGGAACGGTGGGGTGGTGTGGTTGGTGGGGGGTTTGTGTGGGGTGGGTGGGTGTGTGTGTGGTGTAGTGGTTGCGGTGGGTGTATAGTGTCGTGTGTATGTGTGTGTGGGTAGTGTATGTGTGTGTTATGTGTCGGGTGTGGCGTGGGCAAGTGGGTGTGCTGTTATGTGTGGGATGTCGTGTGTGTGGTGTGGTGTGTGCGTGGTGGTGTGTTGTGTGTGGTGTGGGTGGTAGGGTGTTTCCATATTACTATTTCCAAATAAAAAGTCAGATAAATTCGCATATCGACTTATGCCCCGAGTTTTATTATTTAAAATGGATTGCGATTGATACCTCTCTTCAAAAAATCACATAAAATTTACAGAGTCGCGCACATGATTGCAGTAGCATCAGAGGGAGAAGGACGAGCAGAGCAGGCGGCCTTGTCCGCTGGGAACCTCGCTGACGGTGATGCTTGTACGACGCGCAGGATGGTATGGGCGGTGTGCCCTCGTGCCTGTACAGCGCCGGCGGTAAACTGCCATAGATGAGGCGAAGCACGCTCAGCGACTCGCCATTGACCACCTTAGAGCCCTGACGCGGTTCTCAGTGCTTCGTCGCGAGTAGGTTCTGGGGGTGTTTCTTTCTATCCGTCAGCAGCTCGAAACAGCCGCTTGCTGCGAATGTTGACGAAGCCGCTCAGGGTCGTGGTCGTGGTCACCTCTCAACCCTTATCCGTTCGAGCCTCTTGGTGAATGCAATTCTTGGACGCAGCCTTACCAGGTTCTCCAGCATCCACTTTTTCTCCCCATCTTCGACTCTGTCGTCGAAGAAAGCCAAGCGCGATCAGGTCTTCTGAAAGATACCAGAGGTGGCGAGAAAGAGCCCTGGTACCCTCTGCACCGACTTCCTTGTCAGGATACTCGTTGAGGGCTTGCAGGAGCTCCAGATCGTTCTTTGGAGCGTACTCCGGAATCAGTGCCTCGTGCCAGTGTTTGATGTACAAGAGGCTGATGAACAGCGCCACTTGACGGAGGCCTCGTTGAATGCGAGCTGGCAGCTCCAACTGGTCGGCGAAGAGCGTCATCTTGACGGCGTATATGGCCTTGGCCATCCACCTTGCTTGGTGGTAGGCACTGATCTATATAACATGGATCGCGGAAGCCTGGCTCAGCACTGGTTCCAACTGTCCGCCATCTTGTCGTAACCAAAACAAAGCCTTGTTTCTGCGGCTCGCGTTGCTGTCTATCTGGTGTTATCGCCTCGTCATGCCAAGTTGTGCTTGCTGTCTGGCTGTGTTATCACCTCGTCATGCCAAGCTGTGCTGCTATGTCCTGTACAAACAGACCAGGACCTGGAAGTGGCAAATCTTTCCACCTGTGAGTAACACTACACACACACACACGCACCCACCACACACACACACACACCCACCACACACCCACACACACACCCACCCACCACACACACACACCCACCACACACACACACACACACCCACCACACACACACACGCACCCACCACCCACCACACACACACGCACGCACCCACCACACACCCACGCACCCACCCACACACCCACACCCACACACACCCAGACACCCACACCCACACCACACCCACTCCCCACCCAGCCCATCCACTCTTAATCCATCTACCCACTCCAGTCATCCACCTACTAGTTAAAAAAAAATATAGGTGGATATGGTATACTTTTTTTTATATAGGTAGATATAGATATAAGTATATTTTTTTATACTTGTTAACAATTAGTGGGGAACGGAAGCAGACCTGAGTGCGGTTATGATACAAATGACATTTGTATCATAACCGCACTCAGGTCTGTTTCCGTTCCGCGCGCTTCCTAATAAGCGGTGCTTGTTCTAATGGAGATAGCTTTATTTTGCGAAGAAAAAAAAAAGGAAAAAAAAGTATACCTTGTGGTTAAAGTTAGGTTAGGTTTCATTACAACCTATAAGGTTAGGTTAGGCTTCATTAAAACCTTTAAGGTTAGGTTAGGTTTCATTAAAACCTATAAGGTTAGGTTAGGTTTCATTAATATTATTATTTTTTTTTGGGGGGGGGGGTTGCGCAAAATAAAACTATCTCCATTGCAACAAGCACCTATTGTAGGCCAAGAAAAAATAGTTGGTCTCTTAAAACGACCGCGAAACTCGTCCATTATTACCAAAAGTTGTTTCGTAGTCTAAATGAAACCATAGTCGTTTCGTACACTCAGCTTAGAGTTGAACTTGACTACTAGAGTTACGAAACGACACCAGGTATGTACGAAAATACTCAAAATCAGTGTACGAAACTAACTACTTTCAATTCAATATACCTAATTAAGAAAGGTTTTTTGATTAGGCCAAAGGTTTTGATTAATTTAACTTCCTGTAATCCCCGAGAGTAGCTTCTATGGACCACTGTGGCTCGCGCCGTACCCGTGGCGGCGGCGGTACGGGGCTAGCGCCGTTATAGTGGACGAGAACTGCGCGTTCGCTCATTAGGTCAGACACACACACACTCGGTGGTTCGCTCATTAGGTCTGTACACTGCACTCTTAGCCTCTCGCTTTACCACATACACCACACCTGTCACTACACACTTGTACGGCCTCGCAACACACCTGTCACTACACACCTGTACGGCCTCGCAACACACCTGTCACTACACACCTGTACGGCCTCGCAAGACACCTGTCACTACACACCTGTACGGCCTCGCAACACACCTGTCACTACACACCTGTACGGCCTCGCAACACACCTGTCACTATACACCTGTACGGCCTCACAAGGCACCTGTCACTACACACCTGTACGGCCTCGCAACACACCTGTCACTACACACCTGTACGGCCTAGCAAGACACCTGTCACTACACACCTGTACGGCCTCGCAACACACCTGTTGTTTGTGTATCACCGTAAATAAATGACTTGGAAGGTTCGACGATGCACTAGGTTGGAAGTTTAGTAGTAGTAGTAGTAGGTGTTAATAGTAGTTGTAGGTGGTAATAGTAGTAGTAGGTGGTAATAGTAGTAGTAGTAGTAGGTGTTAATAGTAGTAGTAGGTGGTAATATAGGCTATCACATGCCAGCAGCCAACACCCAGCCACTGCCTGGCCGGCCCATGTATTTGTTTTGGTTATTTCAAGATGGCGGCTGGTGACTTCAGTATCTCGGCCACAGCTAGCCCAGATCCGCGATCCATGTTATATAGATCAGTGGTGGTAGGCACCGGGAGCTCGGAATCGGATCTGTCCCTCGCTTCCTCCGAGGAACAGGAGGCACAGTCGGAGGAGTTCATCGTAGTCCTCTCGTGGGTTGCTTCCGTCATAGAGAACTGTTTGCAGGAACGTAACCATCTGTACGCGGGGCAGCTCAAGGGCGTTCTCCAGTGGCTCCTCATCATTCAATGTGAGGTACGATCCACGATCAAGGGATTCCCAGCGTGACCGGAAGCGCTTGAAGGTTGGGATCTCGGGACCAGTGGAAGGGCCGCAGCACTTTTCGAAGACGTGCTTCAGGACAACCTCCAGTACGTGGTGCCGGCATGCCAGCCAGAGCAGGGAGCGACCGAGGAGATTTTCCAGGTGTACACAGGCGCCTGCGAGCATGCCGCTGTTCGAGGCCGTCATATCGAAGGAAAGAACAATGATCTGCTCCCTGGCACCGACTCGCTCGACCTCCTGGAAAACCGTCCTTGCGACTTCTTGTCCCGTTCCATCTTGTGCGACGGGGACTCCCAGGATCTCCTCGAAGTTCTGCCCGGTCGCAACCACGGCAATGCGGTCCTCTGAAGCCCATTTCGAAGTCGCTTTCGGTAGTAGTTTGCCGTCCCAGTGGAGAACCAACGGAGGAGGATCCTTGAAGGCCTCCCTTTCCAGTTGAATGGCAAGTGTCTCCCTGCTCCTGGTCCTTGAATGATGGACAGTGCTCGGCGAAATGACAAGCTGACTGACATCGTGGCCCAAGTCCTTCGCTGTCGTGAGGTAAGCGCTCGAGGCCTGATGCACGGACAGCCCTTCTCGGTCCCAGGCCGACGTTAGCTCGATATTTAGGGACAGCTTGTTTGTTGGTGCTCGCCGGGGTAATTTTGTTGCCGGTGCCTTGAAGTCGCCGTCCTCATCTTCCGACGATGTAGTAGACGATGAGGAAAGGCCAGATCGCGGGTAGGGGACCTTCTCCAGTAGGCGTTCCGTTTCAGCCTCCTGCTTCCGCTTGCGGTTTTCCAACTTCTTAGCGGCTTCCTTTTTCTTTTTTTCTTTCGCCACTTCGGCGACATCGACGCCGGTCATGGACGAACTGGAACGATCTTCTCTCTGCGAAATGAGGAAGCTTTTGTCCTCATCCAAGATATCCCTCCTTTCAAGAACGTCTGCGCTGGAGATGTCGAAAAGATCTTCCAGGTCGCCCTTCCAAATCTTCCGCTGCAGATCGGCCCCGTCAGTTATCCTGTTCCGATCCTTCTTCAGGGCTTGGTACTCCTCAAACAGATTGTTGACGTTCTTCCTAATGTTCGCGTCGGTTTTCGTTGTCAGCTTCGCCTTGCCCCAGATGGCCTTCAGCTTCTCACTCGTTGCCGACACGGAATCAGGGACAGTTTTCTTGAATACGTGGTGCTGATACATGAAGAAAAGGAACACTTGCTCCCGCGAGGGCAAGCGAGCACCAAGGATGTCTGGTTCTGGAGCTTTGTCGAGCAACCAAATCTGCGAAGACTTTCTAGTAGCCGCCATTTTACCTAAGAAGGAAAGAAAAAATGTATCTAATTCTACATAAACCAATTACATCTACGATTCTACACCGACACACAAATAGGTATATGTAAGAATGTCTCTATTTCACAGTTTATATCAACTAGAAACACGAACAATAGACACAGTCCTTACCATCCGGTCCGCACTCTCAGCCCGTGTCTTACAATCTGCCGTTGCAGTCGCCCGGCCACGCGGCGCAACACCACGTGCTGCAGTTGCCTAGCAACAGCCGTGAGTTGTTGGGGCACCTCCGTTCCGCGCGGCCCGGCCGTTAGACAATTGACATATAGATCAAAGGGATTTCACAATTTTGACTGCAGCCCGATATACTGGCGAAAGTGCGCGACCCCTAATTATTATTAAAAAACTGTATATTCAATTTTGATGAGAGTAGGTACCCTTAAAAATTCGCAAATAAATCGTAGGTGGTCAGTAGGGTGTTTCATTTTGTCGAAGTCGATAGTTTGGGTTCATATCGATGCTGCCCGTGTAGTATATATGTTGGTGAAGTGTCGTGCCAAATTTCAGCTCATTCCAATAAGGTTTTTATTGGAATGAGCTGAAATTTGGCACGACACTTCACCAGCATATATACTACACGGGCAGCATCGATATGAACCCAAACTATCGACTTCGACAAAATGAAACACCCTACTGACCACCTACGATTTATTTGCGAATTTTTAAGGGTACTCTCATCAAAATTGAATATACAGTTTCGGCTATCCAAAACAGACAGACACACAGTCAGACACACGGCTTCTACTAAAGTATTTTAGACAAAGGTGGACGCGTGCGCTCCGATTTTGTGTTCCGCGTTCCGGTGCGCACTACCATAATTCGGTGCGCAGGAGCGCGGAGCGCGAAAATCTGAACTGGGAGCGCGGAGCGCAACTTGAATTTCGCGCTCCTTTCTGGCGCCCTAATCGAAGACTACTTTTCCTAAAAAAAAATCAGCGGCAACAATGCGCATGGTTTAGTAAATAGCAGGCCGGCAAAGCGTTCCCAACCTGGGGCCGGATACTCGAAAGTTACTTGTGTCGGTCACTCAAGTTGGTGGCAAGTGCACAGTCTTTCTTTGACCTGTGGCAACAAGTCCCAGTCGAGTTCAGGCGTCCAAGGCGTGTGGTTCTGTTAAACGTGCTCTCAACGTGCTCTCCACTAGTTTCCCAGCTCAGCGGAATTAGTGCCAAGGACTTAAAGTACGGGTTATCTTTTTGTGCCTTTTACTGTGTCGTTTTTCATAATATATAAGGTAAATAACTTCTAGAAGCTGTTTTTTTTTATTTTAAGCTATTATTTGGGAGTGCAGAGCACACCGGGCCGGCTGTGCGGGCGCGCAGAGCGCAGCTGCATCACCGCGCGCACCCGGGCGCGCCCACCATTGATATTAGACAAGTGCTTGTGGGCCCTTCGGACCCATGTATTGATGTTTGTAGTAGTAGAATATATTAGACAACATGTGATTGCAAACTCCAATTATGTTGTTGCTGTCGTTGGTTACTGGTCTATGCCTTGGGGTAGACCACGTTCCGTGTGATTCCAACACACGCACACAAACGTCCATGAGTCTACTGAATTTGTGGAATGCGGCCAGACGTTACCGTAGAGTTTTTCCGGTAATCTAGTACTCCTAAAGTGTTTTTAGCCCAAAACCCCCCTTCAAAATTATTCAATCGACATGGGACCAAGCCACTTACCACTTACGAATTATTTGCGATTTTGTTTAGCCTACTCTCATCAAAATTGAATTTACAGTTTCGGCTACCCAAAACAGACAGACAGACAGATAGATACACGGCTACTCCTATAGTATATTAAATGACAGTTGAAGACACAAAATGACACACTCTCCAGATAGCCCCTTCTAACTTTCCTGAAATCACTGATGTAGAAATGTAAGTATGAACGCCACCACACGCCTGTACATCAAAAAGAAACATTGCCCTGGCGACTTTAGTGTTATCTACGGGGGGGAGGCTCTTCTGCAGGGTACTTTGGGGGGAGGATCTTCACACATATGATGCATTTATTCATGCACATATATTTGTTCATAATAGAAAAGGAAAAAGAGCTAAAACAACCTATGAAGCGATGTAAATGTTTAGACTGGCAACGCCCAGCCAGGGCTGTGTTCACTAAGGAATTCTGTACGATTCTGTTTGCTCACTCCCCTAGTGAACGACGAGTCTACGAAAAATTGTATACCTGCCAAAATGGCGGGTCCCTATATCAGCTGTTATCGCCCAGGCTGCTGTCATCTTGGCAGAACAACTAGCTGATGACCCTGTAGTTGCAGCAGGAGAAATTATAGTAGCAAGATATGAACAGGACAGGAGGCAGGAAGAGGAGAGAGAAGAAGATGAGGCCGCCAAATCCAGTTGGAGAGTTCGAGAATATGTGGGAGCGATTAGTGCCCCTGTACTCCCAAGATACTTCAAGAAGCAAGTTTCGTATGGCAGAGTGCAGAGGGAAACAGAGAGCTTGGAAAACTGTTGAAGTAAGTAAGAAAAAACATAGCATTATTGATTTTTTAAGTATATGAATGAAAACTGCAAAGGATAACTATAGTCTATTCACTTAATCCTGGATTCCTGGCAGAGATGCTGAAAGAGTTAGGGCCCGTAAGTAGCTCACTCCCCTAAGGGAACTTTACATCGTAGCGGCCTCAAGGGAGATGCTCAACCATTTTTTCAACGTGCTACGACCGCGAGGCTGAAGGGTGTGTGGAGCACCTTAACTCCCTAAGGGAGTGAAATTGCAAGCGGCTAGACGTCAACAAACAATAAAATTACAAGTTGTATTCACTATACTTTATGGTTATGTGATTATAGAGCATTTCATGCTTGCCTGTTTGAGATGTGATGTGTTTATTGCTAATTGACTCCATATATATATATTTAACATTACCAATACTATATACTTGTAATAAATTCATATCAGGGAATATATATTAAAATATATATCGGTCGACGCGACGTCCTTGAATCCAAAACGTACAGTTCATCATACCACGGTGGCAGATATAATGATGCGGTGGTGGTGGTGGTGGTATCAAATGTCGGAGTACTAGTTACACACGCACGTTAACACAAGCAAGATATTATAAGTTATCTACTATCCTTGCACACAAGTGCACGTGTGTCACAGTGAGCGTTAGCTCCCCCGTGTGTCTTGTCTGACCTAAGAGCAGAACGCGCAGTTCGCCACTAAACACGAGTACCGCCAGGGCCACGGATACGGCATACGTACGGCGCTGGCCAGCATTGGTCTATAGATAATATTTGTGGGCACGCGAGACCGAATCTATGATCAGCGATCAAGGTATACCCTGGGTACGTTCTCTGTAGTAATCAGTGGGAGAATATTACGCTGAAAGGCTAATGTGGCCCGCTATGTATTATCGTACCATTCTGGCGATAGTGAGCTAAACGGCCTATTCGGAAATCAGCCAATCTGTAGCTCAACACCGGAAAACATAGTGTTTAGGTTAAGTTATGTTAGGTCTGGAGTTGAGGTTAGTAAGGTTATGATAGGTTTGTGTTAAGTTGTGTAGAGTTATTTAGGTTAAATAAGCGTCAGCGGGACGATTTCGCGAAATCGGCGATTTTAGCATAAACAGCGGCATTGGAAAGTCTCTTTAAATTATTAATCGGCGCTCCCTGACAGGAGTAGTATGCTGATTGGCTAGATAAAGCCGCGGCATGGAGGGGCGCTGCTCTGTGATTGGTTAGCCAGGGACATGTTCCACACACATATCCGAAAAGAATATCGCCTATATCCCCACCCAGAGGCCACCGAGAACCGTACGGGAGTGGACGGCGCACGGTACGAGCATCTCCCTTAGCCCACGCCTCGTATAGGTTATGCTAGCCATACACTCATAAGTTGTACCTTACGAGGGATTTTTCGAGCATCCCTGCCCTGGCTCGGGAGCCGGCTCGATGCCTAGCCGAGTTTTTAAGGACCGTCGCTGATTGTGCTTGCTATACTCGGGCTGCTGCGTGGCGATGGTGGTGGTAACTTGCTTGCCTCAACCCAAACAACCCTGGCGTTGCCTCAGAAAAATATTCATATTTCTTGGCTTCTACTCCGTCTTACACAAGAGAGGCCTTATTGTTTGCACAGTGAAATCGGCAGTGATTGTTCAAAAACTAAACACGCCATTCATAACCAATAGGGTAAACAATAAAGTCCATGGACTGACTATAATCACCCCAAAGTAGGCGGACTTTTAGGTTTCAGTGATTGAAATGTTTACTCCTACCCGAAATTACAAACTACCAGAGATATTTATAAAAACTTTAGCCCACCCTCTGGTTTATAATTTTTTTTTTATTGCTGCATATCAGAGCATAAAAAATTACACTAAAACTAAAAAAATATTTTGAAATTAAGGAAAGTAAAAGAGTGTATAAAAATTTTTCTGCTTATTTTGCTTCAACCGTGTAACCCCAAAATTTTGTCGCTTTAATTTTTAAAAAGTAAAAAATAAAAATACTGCTTCCGGTCGGGCTTTTTAGTTTTGTGCATTGAAAAGTTGTACCCCCCCCGAATTAAAAAGTAAACCCAATGATTTAAAAGTGAGCCAAACCATGTGTTCAAAAAGTCTTCTGAATAAAAAATTACCCTGTAAAAATTTGAAAAAAGGAAAATAAAAAGGTATAAAAATTTTTTTTGCTTTTTTTTCTTAAAACCTTAAATTAAGTTTGGCCTAATTTTTCCAAAAAGGGGGAGCCGGAAAAGGGGGAAAATTTTAAAAAAGGAAAATTTTTTTGAAACCCATTTTAAAAACCCCTTTTGGGGAAAACTTGATTTTCAGGGAAAACCCAAAACAAATTTTTATTGGAGTGATAAAAAAGCGGGGGAAAAATCTTTAAAAGGCCCAA
>JACEEZ010010262.1:52500-100894 GCA_016584305.1 Chionoecetes opilio | reverse complement strand
TATGGGCATTCCCTGGTCCAAACTGGCCTATAGGGTTTGGCCGGGGGCGGCACCTATCGCGGACACACACACACACACAGACAGACACACTTTCGCTTATATTATTATAGATAAAACATTCGTTCTCCTTCTTGAATTGCTTTAAAACCCAGGAAAATGGAGATAATAGTTAACTTAATTAAAGTTTTACTTATGATTTATTGACTCTTAAACAAAAGTTAGAATGTGAGTGAATTATTTGCTAGTATGTATAGTGTAGCAGATGTACTCCTAGTCTCTGAGGAAGCAGGAAATGACAGTACATGGAAGTTAACCTTTTGTTTGAGGAATTAACTCTTGAATTGAGGGATAAATGTAATCACCTCCGAGTACCTCCGTTTGTAACATAATATAACCTTACTGCACCTCAGATTATCTCCTCTACTAACTCGAAGTCTAATTTTAACACATCCGTTGCAGGTAGTTTTTCTTTTGCCCCTGCCGAAGACTTCCTCAGGCCAATAGTGCTATTTCGCCAAGTTTATCTGCCAGGAAATATTTTTGTCTATGTAGGGAAACTATAACACAAAAACTATTAATTTAGCAGCCAAGTGCTACAGGCACTCGTGTCAAAAGAGATTAATTACTGCCATTGGCACTCTTTATGCACATTTTATTGTTTAGAATACTATTCTAGCTGAAGGCAGCTCTTATCACTTCTTAGAGAATGATTAAATAAATACATTCTTCTCTGATATGCCATGAAATAATATACATGCATATCCTAACGTGAAAGTTTATATTACAGACCCGGAGTCTATATTTTTATTAGCTGAGATGCCGTACTCCGTAAATAATAGGTTCATAAATAACAAAATAAAATATATAAATAAAATTAATAAACTTTTAAAAGCAGCAAATGCCAATGTCAAGGGAAGTTACTGCCATGTGGCACTCCCAGCACAACATTTTGATTGAGTTATAATACTATTTGAGCTGAAATCAGTTCCTATCACTTTGAGGTGGTATGCAAATAATACATATGCATATCTTAATGTGGTGATCATTTTTAGTACCGACTCGGAGTCAGATTTTATTAGCATTACAAGCCGTATCTATTCCTTAAGTTTAAAGAAGCAGGTCTTAAAATATAAATAATAAATGAATACTGCCAGTGCTATTTTGCATATTATTTGTTGTATTTATTATTCCACTCACGTTCTCAAGCCACTGCTGTGTTTTATCTTCACTCCACACTTCCAGTGTTATTAAGTGACTACGCGGTAGAGTTTTGGCAAACGCACTTCTTAATATTTGCAGGGATATTAACACATTACTAACAGACTTTGAGTTCATTTTTATTCTAATAACTCATGTTTAGATTCTGTTGTAAAGTATTTTACCAGTTTATTGATGACCTTAAGTGCACTGTCCTTATATCATTACTCCTGTTATACCAAACATTTGGTGGGATTCCTCTTTGCTATGTTGTCATGTAAACCCTCACCTTGTATAGGTACTTATAAGGAGCATCGGCAACACTGAGAATCGGTATAGTACACAACGATGTAACACCAGTTAGGTATACATGTCTTTATACAATGCGAGGACATATTGTTATAAGGGGAGACCGATATTAGCGTACTGGTTATATATTATATGTATGTGTTAATCGATACTAATACAGTATGTCTGAGTGTCTGTGTGTCTTGTGTACTGGCGCCTAACGGATGCTGAGTGCTGACACCTTTTGATGGGTTATGTTGACGAAGTATCACGCCATGGCCCATAAGGATGACGTGGACAATCAACCTGGTGTCTTGATGCAACACGTAGACACCTCGCCCTGGTTCCAGACTACACACACAAGTTGTGTGTGTATCATCTCAGCGCTCTGCCCAATTATGATGACGCTGACGAGAGTGCAACAAGCCTGAGAGACATGTCCACCGGAACCTGTCAGTTCCGGCCTCCTTTCCTTATATGCTGCAACTGGACGGAGAGGGGACAGAACACAGAGAACGACTGGAGACGCGTTACAGGGCGCTCCAACTCACGACACCTTTCAGAGTGTCTGTTTGTACTCCACACCCAGGAGGTGTGGAGTACCTTGTCACGACATTAATTGTTCAAGGCCCTGTCTATTAGACATTAGTCTCAACGGCCCGCTACTTAACGAACTGCGTGACATTACTTAATGTATAAACCTTCACAAGTGTACATATATATATAATATATATCTTTTGTAGTATATTGTCTTACTCGAATCCTTTGGCACTAAGAATACTTATAAATTACCTAAAGAACCGCTCGACCACGTTTAGCCCATATATACCACTTTATTTGATGTGTACCTCTGGGCAACGAAGCAAGTTCCCAGCCCGTCAAGAGAGCATCATCCGGCAATCACCCTTACAGGTTAGTCAACCAGTATCAACATGGAGTGAACCCGTTACCCGTAAAATAACCATGCTGAGAAGGGTAACATCTTATCCACCCCTCACCAGGAAGAAGAAAGAATAATATCACAAATCGTCAACCGTAATGTGAAACCTGGGAGACCCAGAGAGGAGAATAAAACTACAAATTTATTACAAAAACAAGAACACCAGCAATCTCCTTCTCCGTAACAGCCCAAGCCAGACGAAGGAGACAAAACAAAAGTCCCATGTCGTATATAGGATCACATGCAAAAGAGGAAACTGTGAAGTCCTCCCCTCATCCTACATCGGCATGACGACGACGAAGCTGTCCAGACATCTTACTTGCCACCTAACTTCCGGAGCCCAAAAAAGTCACCTATTAGAAAAACATGGCATCATCATCACAAGAACATTTCTAGGAGAAAATACAGAATTGGTCAACATGTGTGCAGATGTGCGGCGACTTCCAATTCTAGAAGAGCTCTACATAAAAGAGATCAATCCCAAGCTTAACGTACAGACAAACGACATACAAGCTCTGCCAAGCATGAAAAGAACAAAAGCAAATAACAACCTACTCACAGAGAAGCAAAGCGAGGAGTCAACAACCAATAAGCGTCTCCCACTCATGGAGACGAGAAGCAGAAGCTATCTACCATCAGCGCCGCCACTAGGCTGCGTGGCAGGCAGACTTCATCAATAAATAGCGCTGCACTCCGCAACTAAGTCATGCTCACCTCTACAACTGAGGAGAAAACATCTTCCACATGCTGCTGAAGAAGGGTTCTTAGACCCGAAATCGCGATACAGCAAACTGACAAGCTACGGCGAAGTCATACAAGTGATTACAAAGAGAATAAGACACTCTTAAGACAAAGAGAAAATATCTTTAAAAAGAAAATAAACGCTGAACTAGCTATCACTTTTAACGATATATATATATATATATATATATATATATATATTATATATATATATATAATTTTATATATATATATATATACATATCAGTAATTTACAAACAACCGACGTCAATCTAATTTGTTGCCCGATTGTTATTTACCCCTATTTTGATGGTGTTACGTTATTACTCTTCCAACCGGAAGGAGCTTTACCAACTGCCAAAGATTTGTTAAATACCATAGGTAATGGTTTGCTAACCAGAAGTTTGACTTCTTTCCACATTCTTTGTGAAAATAATATATGTCTGACCTAGAATCATCGTAGCAGTAGTAATTGTAGTATAGTAATAGTAGTTATGTTAGTCTCTCTATTTGTAGAGACTTTTCTTTGACTAAGTCAAAATGGTATAGTTAGTTAGTTGTGTACAAGTTTACTTTACGTTTACTGTCCGTTTACTGACGTGTATGTTTTGCTGTTGACCAAGTTCTTCTGTTCTCGTTCCCACCCTCCGACACTCGCTCTGGCTGCATCCTTTCTCGTTACCAGGTGACGTCGACAGATATACTATTATGTATTTATTATGGCTGACATATATACAATTACTGTGTGGCCTACTTTGCTCGAACTAACAAAAACTATGAGCTGTCCTATGTTCTCACGAATGATGGAGAAAAGATAGATTATTTTATATATGCATTATATCTACATAGTTAAGTAACGATAATTGTTCATGAAATTCTGATGTTTCATTTGATGTAAGGAACATGAAATTATATTGTATGGAAGTTGTAATACTTGTTACAAGTGTATGCTCATTGTCGAATTCAATTATAACAGTAGTGCGAATTATTATAATTGGTAGAATTGTTTAATGTCTGACAGTAGTAGTAGTATAGTAGTAGTAGCAGTAGTAGTAGTAGTAGTAGTAGTAGTAGTAGTAGTTAGTAGTATAGTAGTAGAAAGCAGCAGTAGTCATCATTGGGGGTATACGCCGGGGGGCGCGTCGCCTCGCCCACCCTACGACGCACTCCCGGGGGTCACCTCGAGCGAGTCCTCATACAGCTCCCTTCCCACACCAGAAAACTATCGACAAGAAGCATCTACTTGTCCCAGCCACGAGCCTTGTGCTCGCCCCCTTGGGCCCCCTCCACGCCGGATTGTCTCTTACAGATACAACCCGGTGGGAAGGATCGGTTTCAGGGTAGCGTGCCACATGCTCATATAGCCGAAGTTGGCGCTGACGGACTATGCCGGGTAAAGGCCTAGATTCAGTCTCACGGTGCAATCGCTGGTTTGACAACGTAATCACCCCAGTGATACCCCATGATTCTTCGAAGCTACTTATTACTAAAGGCATCGATTCGCCTTTTCAAGTCGCTATTTAGGGCTAAATGCAAGAATACTCGTCAAATCCCGGCAGGTGGAGATTCCCGACCGTCGTACCTCCACCGGTGGGATATACAAGAATAGTTTTTTAATGCCCGGCCAGTGGAGATTTGGGCATCGTACCAACACAAGCGAGTCCAAGGCGGCATCGATATTTTGACTGTTTACACCTATCTAAGTCCTTTTACTAGCTTAATTTATCATTTCTGCCATTAAAATAATATCTTTGTTAGTGTTCGCCACTTATCTGAGGCGTTGATGAAGAAAAAATGGGCCCGAGTGATGCTTGTGCGTACATTTGAATGTCCCGCCAGTCGCCACAAAGCAAAATGGCTGACCACTTCCACCACCGCCGCTCTCCCTCGTCACCACTTATCACCAGAGGTGGGCGCGATACTTTTTTTTGGTAGTGCGATAACGATACTGCGATACTTTTTTCCCGCTAGTTCGATACGCGATACTCCGCTACTTTTTCGAATTTTCTTAAAACGATACGCGATACCGCGATACTCCGCTACCGATAATTTTTTCTTAAAGCGATAGTATCGCAGCGATACTGCGATACCAAAAATTTTGCTTTGCGATACTTTGCTACCTAAGAAAACAATGTATTAGCCCAAAAAAGATATATTTTACTTAAACTACAGTTTAGGCACATTATAACATTGTAATATATTTATTTTGAAACTGACAAATTTTATTTAAAATATAAAACAGTCTTTTAAAGTATCGCGGGAAATTTAAGCGATACTTGAGTTGCGATACTTATACTCCGCTACTTTGAATTCTTATGCGATACTGCGATACTGCGATACTATTTTGGCGGTGCGATAGTATCGCAGTATCGCAGTATCGCACTAAGTATCGCTCTCGCCCACCTCTGCTTATCACAACAATATAAGGCTTCCTGCACCTAATTTTACCTTAATTATGACACGTGTGCATTCACAGTGAGTGTATGGGATGTCACTCTCGGTTATGTTGAAAACTCGCCTGTAATGGTTTGGGAAGAAATATGATGGAATAAGGACAGAGGACAAGGCATGGACAACGCAACCAGTGGAGCAACGCAACAAGTGGAACGCAACGGGTGGAGTGTTTTCAAATGATTCTTGCTTACCGCGCCCCGGTGCAACGGGTCGAGAAAATTTCTTGCATATGGGCCCTAGTGTCCATGTCTCACAACCATAGAGTATGACAGGGATCCAAACGACTTGAAGAGCCGGATCTTTGTCCTCCTGCGGATCTTTGTCCTCCTGAACAGGTACCGACAACTCCAAATACTCCTGCTGAGCAAGGCTATAACACCGTTGGCTATGCCAATCCACCGTAAACTTCTTGACATGACCCGCGGTCATTATGGACTGCACTACCAAGGTATGTAAAACTTTGCAAGATCTCAATGTCTCATCACACGCATGAACAGACTGTACTGTTTCATCTAGTAAGCATCTAAACACCATGGACCTTGGTCTTGAGCCAGGAGACCTCAAGTCCCAAAGCTTTGCTTCCTTGTGCAGCGCCTCAAGAGCCATCACCAGGACCTCCAGCGACTGAGCAAAGATTCGGCATCATCATCATCGGCAAAAACAAGATCAGTGATCTTGGTGTTGCCGAGGGATGCTCCACAATCACTTTGCTCTACAACTTTGCCCAATACCCAGTCCATACAAGTGTTGAAAAGTGATCGGGCAGGGACGCACCCTTACCTCACCCTGCCTTTTCAGCAGTAGTAGTAGTTGTAAAAGTATTTATAGAAGGAGGAGGAAGAAGAAAGTAATACAAAGGAAGAACAGACAGCAACAGCCCTACTGAACAAACGAGGCTGGCAGTGTAAACTACTTCTAATCATTATAGTTTCTACGTGTTATAGGTAAAATAATAACAAAGTTCCTCCCCACCCACCACTCCCTCTGGTTGAGACCGACAGGAGAAAAAGAAGCAAATAAATACTATGTAGTATTGAAAAACTGGCTTGGAATTTGACAGAACAGGCTGAAGGAAAGACTTACTCCAAGCAAAAACTAAGGCTATAAAAAAAACGCAACAAATTTACGTAGGACAAAAGTTATCGAGTAGGGCAGTTAATGCTAAGTACTTACCTAATTTGTTCTTAAACGCCTCATCTGTGTTACTATTAACTTTTGGTATTGGAAGAGATATACAAATATTTACAAGTCTATTAAATAATAAGTGCTTTGCTTCATGTGACCGAAATTGCTTAGCAATGATATTGTGTCCATTATAACGAGTCATGCTTGTCCGATCAATAGCTAAATAGTCATTTATGTTAAACATTATCAAAGCCAAGGAACTTTTTAAACATTTCTATTAGGTCTCCTCGTAACCTACGTTTTCCCAAACTCAACAAGCTAAGTTCCTCAAGTTAAGGAATCCTTTTCGTAATTCTTTCTATACTATCTCCAGCTTATCCATATATTGTATATGGTAGGGTGACCGGAACTGGACGCAGTATTCAAGATGATGCACTATTGCATTGAAAAAGTGTAGAAATATCTTTTCAGACTTATACTGTACTCTAAAGTCATCCCTATGAAACCGGTACATTATTTAGCACTCATAACAATTTATGATCAATGTTTACTGGGCTGAGTTAATTGCTTACAAGTATTCCCAAGTCTTTGTCACGGTAATATTGGACATTTCACGTCCGTTCATTGAATAGTTATTCCATTGTTATTTCTTCCTATATGCAAAGCTTTAACACTTATCGTTATTGAATTTCATCTGCCACTTCTTTGCTCACGAACTAAGCGATCAAGGTCGGATTTCATGTTATCGGCTGTTGTGATTACTTTATTCATCATTTTACAATGAAGCCTATATATCGATTATAATTTGAAAAAACGTACAGGACATAAGAACAAAAGAACATAAGAAAAGAAGGAAGCTACAAGAGGCCGCGAGGCCTACACGTGGTAGTTCCTGTCGCCTAACACTACCTACATCCACCTTTAATCCCCATCCATGGAACATATCCAGCCTCCTCTTTAAAGCTCCATAATGACTCCGCACTAAATACCTGTATACTGAGGACCATTCCATTCATCACCACCCTATTTTGAACCAGTTTTTCCCTATTTCCTTCTAAATTCTACGCTTTTCCAGCTTGAGTCCGTTATTCTTGTTCTACCCAGAGGTTAAAAGCCGTTAAAAAACTTTTCCTACCTCTCCTTTATTAAATCCTTTATCCACTTAAAAAACTTCTAGCAGATCGCCCCTACTCGCGTCTCTCGAAGTGAGTGTTAATTTTAATAACTCCAATCTCCTCTCATAAACTAAAGTTACGCATACCTGTATCATTTTGGTCATCCGTCCTGCACTGTTTCTAAGCAGGCTATATCCTTCTGTAATATGGAGACCAAAATGCAACTGCATAGTATAGGTGGGCCTGACTAGAGCCAGATAAAGCTTTAGAATAACTCCGCACTTCTACTTCTTAAACCCACTTCTGGTTAATGAATCTAATACTCTATTAGCTCTATTTTGGCCTCAATACATGGTTTCCTAGGTCGGAGGTCTGGGCTCACCCTCACGCCAAGATCTTTTTCACTTCTGATCTTTTTCAGTATACATTGCTTTATGAGTGTATCTATTACCAGGAGTTTTTTTCTACCAAACATTCATAACGCTACATATCAATTATTAAATTCCATCTGCCATCGCTGCCCACTCGTTAAGTTTATCCTAAGTCTCACTTGCAATATGTTTACATCAGGACTGTGATCATAACCTACCAACTTAGTATAATCAGCAAACTTGCTGATTCACTGCTAATCCCATATCCAAGTCATGATGTAAATCAAAAAATAGTAATGGACCAAAACAGGCCTTGTGAATCCACTTGTCACCAGTCCCATTCAGATTAGAACCATTAATTGTAACCTTTGTTGCCTATACTTAGCCAAAGCTCTGATCCAATGAAAAAACCCTTCCCCATCTATTCCATGAGGACCCTAACCTTATTAAGAGTCGCTCGTGTGGTACTTTTCAAATGCCGTACTAAAGCTCCAGATATATTATATCATAAAATCCTTATCATTATCTGCCGTCTCATAAACTTTCCTATAAAAAACTCAATAAATTGGTGAGACATGACCTACCCTTGGTGAATCCATGTTGTGAATCATGATAAACTATTGTTTATCTAAGTGCTCCTAATGGTTTTTTGCAATAATAGATTCCAATTAATTACTTGCCACTGATACTTAGGGTCATAATTGACTTTATGTCCTCTGTACTCCCTTCTTAAAATATTGGGAAGAACATTTTCCTCTCCTCCACAATTAATGGCAATCGCCTATCTCAAACCGATTCCTAAAATGCTGCACTAAACGACTCACTAACAACCTGATTGCATTCCTTTAATACCCTGGGATACCACTTCATCTGGGTCCTGTCGCGATTTAAAAATTTCATTTTATCTCTATCTCTTCCACACATTTCCCTAGTTATCACAATATCTGAGTTCTCCTCATCGCTTCCGTTTGAACATCTGTTCACATCAGGTATCGTCTGTGGATCCTCCTCCGTAAAAACCACTTAAGAAATAATCTGTTAGACTCTTACACTATCCTCATCCATATTTACGACCTCACCATGTCATGACCTTACCGGCCCAACTAATTCCCTTGTCTGTTTTATATACCTGATAGACTCCTGTTGGGTCCCTTTTCGCCTGCTCCTGCTACTTTAATCTTCATAAATTGTTTCTTGCAACTCGAGGTTAATTTATTCACTGTATTTGCATATCACGTTATACTGTCTTGTTACCAATCCTGCCTGAACCGTAAATAATGTTTATTTTTACTCCAATGTGTGTTTTAATTGCGTGGTCATCCATTTTGGATCACTCTGTCGGAATGGAGAACCTAGGACATATCCCTACATAATACCGTTATAACACGTTTTTCTCGCCTGCTAGCGGCTTTTCCATTTACCCTACGACAACGCTTCCTTCTCTCAGAAAGCCAGTCTTAATCTATTTGAAAATATTTCAATTATGCGTGAAACTTTAATTTCTTTTATAAGGCGACTTATGGGGGTCAAACGCTTCTGAAAGTCAAGATAAAATTACATAGATTTATCTCGTTGCGTCTAACGAGTTTATAATCATTAAAACAAAATTTGGCATTTTTTTTAGCTCAGAGCGTTATTTACGAAAGTCATGCTGGCAGTTGTTTTATTTGATTTGTTCCTCTGATATAAATTTACCACCTTATCTCGCACCACAGTTTCCATTAATCTAACCCCTAGATAAGTAACCTGGGTTTTTTTCCACCCCAGCGAAACATGTTTCGCTGTCAGACCCAACGCCATGCTGGCAGGCGTACCCCTTCTACTCGGTTAGCTTCAGGTTTGTTGGATGACTAGTCCTGAGGGGAGGGTATATGTCAAGTTGCGCATCTCCATAGCTAAGCGAAATAGGGGGCCACAAAGTGCGCTTTTGAGTGGAAACTACCCCTGGTACCAAAATAGGACTTTTTTACACCTACTATATATTTTCATTGTGACAACATTATTTTTGTTGGTGTTTCAAAAAACTGAAAGTGACAAAACTGAATTCTGAGTCCTGAGATGTTGGGGCCCCAGTACAGTGAACCACTTGTGGGAGATTATGTGTTTTTGTTGGTTTTGTTGTTATTTTTTTCTTCCAGAATAATTGAATTTAGGTAATTTGTGAATTACAAACTGAAAATAAAGTGGACTTTAAAAACTTTATTAAAATGGATGGTCCATCTTTTGATGACGGTCTGGGATCTGAAAGGTAAAGGGCATAATATGCACTCATTTCATAATAACGTAAAAATTACACAATAGTTTATGTAATTTTGGCTTCCTTTCTAGGAACTTACTGTGCATCCTCTTGGTGATTAGGTGTGGGCCACAGAGGGTTCTACCTCGGCTGTCTGTGCAATAAAGGGATGAAAATTGTTACCTCAGGTCCTTTCATAGTAATAACAGGACATTTCACAAAAAAAAAAAAAAAATCCAAAAAAGATCTTTTCATTAATTTTTGAAAAAAACACGTTTGATTACAGATTTCAAAAAAGTTTCATGTAATTTACACAAATTAATAGAGAGAGTTAGAAGGTGTATTCTTGTAATTGTTTACAGTAATACATTGTATAATTACTATTCGTTCTCTATTTTCCCTTCATGGGGTTGATTCCGCCGCCAGGTTACCTGAATAAGGATTTTTTTTTTTTTTTTTTTTTTTTACATTCTGGGCCTAATAGCGCCTATAGCAGTGGTGACCCAGGGCTCGGAGGTAGGCTCTGCAGGTTAACTTGAGGGGCTGTGATGATGGTTGGTTCTCGCCGTGGTGGCGCAGGCAGGATTCTTTTAGTGACGCCTTTGTGATAGAGGCTAATGCCGCCCCCCCTATGTCCTCCGATGCACTCACAATCGAGGTAGAGTGAGTTGCAGGGGCCATGTGGGGGTTTATAGGGCCACTCGACGGTGCAGAAAGAAAAAGGTTTTCGGTTTCTTCGGGGACGCGTCTCCAGTCGGAGACGCCTACCCACTCCGCTACCGCCTCCCCAAGAAGTATCAGAAGGTTACCTATCTAGGGTTAATGACTACGGATGTGAGGCTGATTGATCTGTGGTAGCTTTGGTTGGTCAAATCACCTTTCTTCTTTATTGGCGTAACATTTGCAAGTTTCTAATCGCAAGCAAAGGAAATGTACCGGAATTTAGGGATTGCAAAACATTATTGAAAAAAAAGTGTACAATCTCTTTTGATTAATCCTTATTTTAAAAAACTTTGGGTGTGTAAACAATACGTTTGGCCCTGGGAGATCTGTTCACTCTGATTTATCTGTTGCTTTGATTACTGTGTCCCAAGAAAATTCTGAATATCAATGGAATTCGTTACTTAGATCCCGCAGCCCACTTCTTCCATTCCAATTATATCTTCAACTGTGAAAAAACAATAACAGAATGAGTAACACTGGGGAACCACAATATTCGTGAGTTAAATCTGGACACCTTTTTTTGACTAACTTTCGCCCATCTGAATCAGAAATACCCCAGTTTTTCGCTTTCACCATCTACTTTTTGAGCTACATGATACCCTCCTTTGCTCTCAAGAACCATAAAAATACCGCACTTAAAATTTGTGGCTATTTTACATGTAGATTCTAAAAATGTACTACAATTAGAAGAAAACATGCCTCTGACTGTAATGTTATACAAAAGTTATTTTTGTTCATACTAAAGATATTGTTACTGTAAGTCCCCAAATTGTGGGCAAGTAGTTAATAACGTAAAATTTACACATTATACTTTTCTTGTTTAGTATTTAATCTGTGGACAACTCGTTGATGTCCAACAAATAGTCAGCAATCATATTTACATACCCATCTACCCTTATACCGTTCACGACATGAACCTTCAACATTCTTGGTGGAATCCTTCACCTTTCTCATCACTGACGTCACCAAGGTTTTCCGGATGTAGCAAGATGGCTATGCAGAAAATGCCACCTTGATGCTCAGGGTGCATGTTGTTTGTAGCTCCCAAATAGTTCTGGCCCATTTCGGTGTGAATTCTTTGCTCGTGTATTTCCCCAAGGAAAGTCTTGACAAGGTCTTTGATGAAACCAAGCAATATTTCGAGTTACTGACATTGTTCCCGTGAAAATGTTCATCTTTGATGAGCTGCCGAATCTGTGACCATCAAACACGACGGCCTTTGATTTTCTCAATTGACAAGCCAGGTGAAAATGCCAAAATCACGGTAATTGAAACAGTCGCCTGCAGTTGACAATTTAATGCTCTTTAACAAATTGTATCATGAGACCCAGGTTAACTGGCAGAGGTGGGAATATCATTTTATTTTGTCAATAGTGGCCTATGTAGAAATGTTGGATCACCAGGTTTGAGGTCATATCTCGGAGGGCAATTATTATCCACCCAATGCTTCTCTCGAGCTCTGCTGTCCCACATCACAATAAAGCAGGGATAATTGGGAATCCGCGTTGCTGACCAAAGAAGGAAGCATTCCATTACAGGCAAACAGATGATCCAATTGTGTTTGAGATATTGCAAAAAGTTCCAATGACTCTCTTTATGTCTTATATTTTTCAATGAAAGCAAAACTGAGATGCCCAATTGGGGACGCCACTAACATAAATTGCCATTGTCGGAGGAGGACACACTTAAGCTCCGCTTTGAGCTAATCGAATGAACAGTCGCCATTCAGTTAAGCTGTAGATCGGAATTCCCAATTCTCAGAAACCCTGTATGTATGGCAATACACGACAAAGTTACTGTCACTTCGAAAAATACTGCAGAAGTGCACTTTCTCTGGATCGTAAGTATGGATACCTTGCCCTTTTTTCAGCAAGTTTTCTCATTCAGTCTTAATGCAAGGAGTTCTGAAGCCTTTTATGATGGTCTTCAAATTGTGCCAAATATTTCAATCATGCTGATCGAAATCCTTACGAAACTGAGTCATTTTCAATTTCAAAGCTGCATCATTGCTGTCACTGAGTTATTATCATAATACAGATCTTCAAGAGAGGGTGAGGAAACGAAAACTGGCACTTGGGATTTCAGCTGATGAGGCACTGGACGTATAGATGATGGTACACTAGGGATCATTTGATTTTACATTTGTTTTTCTTGTTATATCCTGATGTTTTCACTAAACAAAAGAACAATTTGTGCAATGATCTTTTTTGGGCTATCGCAAACCATAGGTATACCAAATGCCAACTTACACGTGTTTCTTAGTCCAAACTCCGTAAACTCTCGACACACGTTTGCACACTGTGAGTAGCCCAAGACTTGCCTGATCACCAAGTTTTACTTTTAAATATGCAAAATAGGCTTGCTTGACAAATGATCTCATGTTTGCCCTTTTACTGGAAGGGTGATGGAAACTGACACATGTATAGCAAAAACGACTCAGGGCTGTTTAGGACTTACGACGATAAATAGCAGGCAGACATGATCTGAAGAAAAGAAAGGAAGTTGTGAATAAAAATAAGATGAACAGTCACTAGCTTAGAAAAAGCAAAAAAAAAGCTTACATAAGGTATGTTAACCCTTGGTATACATAATTTTAATGTATTGTTGCAGTATACGCAGGGGGAGGCGTTGGCCAAAGTAGGTTAGCGTCTTGGAGTGCTGAACTCAATTTCCGAGTTCGAGAATCCGCCGGGGGAACTTTTCAAGAGCCTGGTAGTGAGCAGAAGTCCCGAGCTCAAGTCTCAACAAGGAGCAACTGTTCAAAGCCATCGTCGAGGCCGAAGCAAACCCACAGCAGAGTAATACTGTCTGCCGATGCGAGTGTGACGTTGGGTTGGACTCTAGGGGCTGCATGCGCCTAACCTGGAGGATCAGAACATAATAGAAAATGAGATCTTCACCTGAGACCAAAAGAGGGTACACTATAAAAATCAGCCTGCGCCACCAACGGCGGAGTTCGGACCAACATCAATCCCTTCCAATTTTCCTACATGACGCTATAGGCTACAACGGTAAAAAAAAAAAAAAAAAAAAAAAAAAAAAAAATACGATAGTACTAAACTATATAGAGCGGAAAACACCTCTCACCGCCACGTCTCACGTGTAACTGAATTGACAAGTTACAAGCTGTCGTCGTGGCTAATAGCGCTTCCTCTAGGAATCGTGTCAAACTGTTAATAAAATTAAGTGATAAAATCACAAATTTGGCTCTTTCATTCCAATATTTATGATTCAGTAAATAAATAAATAACAAAGCAATCAGCTGATCAGTCCTATTACTTACAAACAAAACAATCCAATTTTGCTTATTCAGAGGTAAGCTGTAGAGAAAAAAAAGTTGAATTGTTAGAAGAAAACTGACAGTAGTTTTAAAATCAACTTGCGAATTTTAGCTTTATTTGGGACACGTATTCCATGTATCATTTGGGTCATCATTCTCTGCCACTGATTCTAACAAGGATATATCAATAATGTAATCCGCGATATCAAAACTGAAACCACTAGTCTAGGTGAGGTCTCTGACTCTAGAGCCTAATAAAAGCTTTAGGATAACCTCAGCACTTCGACCTTTACACTCCTGGTAGTGAATCTAACACCCTACCTATTAGCTCTATTCTAGCACAAATAGCTTGTTTCTTAGGATGGAGGTCTGAGCTCACCCTCACACCCAGATCTTTCTCACCTTATGAGCTTTTCAGCGATACATTGCGTATGGGTATCTATTACCGGAATTTTTCTACAAACATTAATTACGCTACACTTAGCGATATTAAATTCCATCTGCAATCTGACTACCCACCTCATTTAATTTATATAAGTCTCCCTGCAATATGTTTACATCAGACTGTCATCTAAAATCCTACTTACCTTAGTATCATCAGCAAACTTGATGATATACTGCTAAATCCCACTATATAAGTCATTGATGTAAATCAAATTAGTAATGACCAAAACAGACCCTTGTGGTACCCCCACTTTATTGTTTACCTCGCCACTATTCGATTTGAAACCATATAATTGTAGCCCATTGTTGCTTATCACTTAGCCAGATCTATTCAACGAAAGAACCTTACCATCTATTCCCGTGAACCTTATTTATTATTCCTCTAACCTTATTTAAGAGTCCTCTCGTGTGGTACTTGTCGAATTTGCCTTACTACAATCATGGTATACAAATACCAGTAAGACGCCTTAATCGGCGAGGGATGAGCGAGCCCGTAGAAACCGCCGCACGTGCGGGCGTCACCCAGAGTTTGACCTTGTGTGACATTGCTAGGTGTGTATCTCTAACACACACCCAAATTGCAACGTAGTCGGTACAGCCGTTTCTTCAGCTATAGCAAGATAACGTTCGTCTGACCTCCCCTCACGCGGCACGCCGCCACGCGCCATACGGACCCCTCACGTTGAGACAAAACATGTCAAGAACAAAAGGGATTGAATGGGGCTATAAAGGGCGAAGACGCTTCGTCAATCAGAGCGGGATTCCAAAGATATAAGCTCCTGAAAAGCTGTGACGCGTCGGTCGGGGGGGCCGGGCCGGGTCGGCCGCTTAAGTGAAGAAAGATCCCGTATCCACGAGACTCACGAGTGCTTCGCGCTCCGCTGTAATAATTCCTATAATTATCTGCTTGTCTAATCTTCTTATAAAAAAACTCAATAAAATTGAGTGAGGACATGACCTAACCTGGTGAATATTGTTGTGAATCGTTTCAAAAACTAGCTTTTCTAAATGGCTCTCTAAGGTTTTTTGGCATAAAACAGATTCCAATAATTACTACCACGGACGTTAGACTAACAGTCTGATTAATTGACATTAGTACTCTATCACCCTTCATAAATATGGAGGACTAAATTTCCTTTCCTCCACATTAACGGCACTTACCCCATATCACCCGGATTTCCTAAAAAATGGCATTAACGACTCACTAACAACCTTTTTGATATTCTAATACTCAGGGATAACCGTAAATTGGTCCTGGCTGACTGTAAAATTCTTCATTCTATTTTTCTATACCCTCTTCTACCCTTTACCTAGTTATTACAATATCTTGTGTTTTCTCATCATACCCTTCCTCTAAACATATGTTCACTAACCTACAGGTACCATTGATAACCCCAGAGTAAAAACCACTTAAGAAACAATAATTTAAAATTGTACATATTATACATACAATTACGTCCGTACGTAACAATTGACAAATATTGTACATATCATCATCAGAATTTACAATCTCACCGAGCTCTATTTTTAATGTTCCCATTAAATCCTAGTCCTTGTTTATAGCCCTGAAAAAATCCCTTAGGGTCGGTCTTTGCCTGGCCAGCGACCTTAATCCTTATAATTGTTTTTGCTGCTCTTGTTAATCTTTTCACTGTCAGCCATCACGTTATGCTGTTCTTCTGTCACCTGTTCCTGTGATCCCCTAAGACATGTTCTTTTTACTCCAAAACGAGCTAACCCAGCCCATTCAGGGTAAGCCATATTCCTTGAAAGTAGAGTCGGCGGGTCGATAAAAAACCATCAGAGAGGTTAGAAAGCGATACGCCTTCTTTCGAAACAAAAGTGTTTTAAGACAAATATTTTCCTCGCTAAAGCATTGTTAAACAAAAGTACGCAGCGCACTGGTCAGGAGGGAGGATGCTAATGGTGATATTACGTGATTTACTTTGTACTGCTGGATCATCCGTTCTGTACTTTTCCAGCAGTTCCTCGGTCCTGGTGTTTCACAAAACAGGCCATGATTGTTTTTACCATTGTGTATGACAAAACTGTTCGTCCGTCCGTTTGCCTTTATTGCAGACTTCTGTGATGTTGTCAAGGTGACCACCATACGTACATACAAAATAATTTCCTTCTTGATCGATTTTTTCCTAAAAATTCCCAAAGCAAAGCCTTTTACTATGAATCGCCTATGATTTGTTTCGTGAACGCCCTCAAAAACGTCTCGCCGGGAACTGGACAATAGCGTTCGTCATGATCGGAAAATCTTTAGTGATTGTCGACTGGCGGGGGGCAAAATACCTGACTGTGGAATAAAAAGGTGCCTCCTCATCAAGCAGTCGATCGGAGGTGGCCAGCAATAACACAGAATTCATAACAAATTTCAGGGCATACCTCTATGCTGGAGTTAAAAACATTTCTGGAGGGGGTGACTATTACTTATGGCGAGGGCATCTTATTTCGGTTCGTCTCTGCCATTTCCTTTAGCAGTTGTGTAAAATACAAGCCGACGATTCTTCCAAAATTTCTGGGACTCCACAGTCTCACATTCTCGGTATGATAGAGGCATGCTGCAAGAAGTAATCAAATTAAAAAAAATTACGTAAAGTTCAGAAAACATTTCGAAAAATTTAGTAAAGAAAGTAACCATCAATTAATTTGAAATGACAGTGAATGAAAGGAAGGAGACTGCTGCGATATTTGCCTTCAACACATATGTTCACTCCACAGGGTATGATGCAGTTAGCTTGCCCTAAGCCTCGGTCACGATGTGATATTTTCCCAACCCGGCGCTTACAGCTTTTTGCATTTGCAGTTTTGTTCCATAGCGGGTGGTGTGCGTCACACAAGGCAGAACTGGCAAAGAAGGAAAGGAACCTACAATCTTCCTCACTTTTCCAACACGCCTAAAAATATTATATATGTTACCCTTGCGAGCCTTGACAGCAGGGCTTGATCAACGAAAATTATTTTTCAAACGGTTCATTCGATCAGAAACAGCTTAATATTAACGTTTCGTTTTTCGTTCCTACTCCAAAGATAACGTTCCGAACCGTTTTTTTTTTTTAGAAAGGAATGAAAAACGCGTTAGAAAAGTTATCCTCAAAACCAGTATGATTTTTTTTTTTTTTTTTTTACATCACAAGGAACTGGCCAAGGGCACACAGACAAGGAATGGGTAACACAAAGCCCGCTAGTTGCCAGTCCTTATAAGAATGACCGTAAGAGAATAAAATAAAAAGGGGTGAGCCAATTTAGTCGGGAGGTGTCTGTACTCTTCTTTGAAAAGATTTAAGTCATAGGAAGTGGAAAAATGAAACAGGAAGAGAGAGTTCCAGAGTTTACCAGTGAAAGGGAGGAAAGAGTAAAAGATACGATTAACTCCTGCCATTAGGAAGATGGACAGAATAGGCGATGAGAAGGAGTAGAAAGTCTTGTTGCAGCGAGTCCGCGGAGGGGGGGAGGCATGCAGTTAGCAAGTCAGAAGAGCAGTTGAGCATGAAAATAACGTAAGAAGAGAGCAAGAGAATGCAACATTTGCGGCGGTGCATTAAAGATTGACGACAGTCAGCAGAGGAGAGGAGTTGATGAGACGAAAAGCTTTTGACTCAAACCCTGTTGAGGAGAGCTGTATGAGTGATCCTCCCCCAAACATGTGGAGAACATACTCATACAGGAATGGATAAGGCCCCTTAGAGAGCAATCAATTGGGAGGGAGAAACAAAAGAACGCAGACGCCACAGGACACCTAACTCTTAGAAAGCTGTTTAGGCAGGAGATGAGATGTGAGATTTCAGTTCAAATTTTTAGTAAAGGATAGTCCGAGATTTCATTGTAGAAGAAGGAGACAGTTGACGTCTTTGAAGAGAGGGATAGTTATTCTGGTACAGGTTTGTCGAAGTATGTGAAGAAAATGGGTTTTTGAGCAATTGTAACAAAACAAGTGTTGCTTGACCCATCAGAAATTTTAGAAAAGATCAGGAAGTAGGGCGCTCGTGGCATCTTCCGCTGAATCACTTAGGTTCATGTTGGAGTGGAAGTCTAATAAACGACGTTGAAAAATGCAGGGTAAGATCATCATGCGTAGGACGTGGATAGGGCTTGAGTTAGGACTTAGAACATCATTAATGAATAATAGAAAGATGAGTGGGTGATAGGACCAGAACCCTGGGGAACACTACTATTGAATAGGTTTAGGAGAAGAACAATGGCCGTCGACAGTAGCTGCAATAGAACGGTTGAAAGGAAACTTAAAGATGAAGGTACTAGCGAGAAGGATAGAAAACGAATGGGGCAGGTTAGAAAATTAAAGATTTGTGCCAGACTTATATCAAAAGCGTTGATATGTCAAGGGGCAACAGCCAATAAAGTTTCAACGAAACCCCTAAAGGAGGATGACCAAGAGTCAGTTAGGAAAGTAGGAAGATCCACAGTAAGATCGCCCTTTACGGAAACCGTGATGACGACAGATAGAAGATTGTGAGCAGATAGATGCTTACGAATCTTCTTATTAAGTATAGATTCAAAAGCTCTAGAAAGGCAGGAAGTCAAGTATAGGACCCCCCCGGTAGTTTGAAGGATTAGAACGGTCACCCTTCTTAGGAACAGGTTGGATGTGAGCAAATTCAGCAAGAAGGAAAGGTGGAAGTAGATAGACAAGACGTGGAAACGTTTGACCAGGCAGGGTGCAAGCACAGAAGCACAGTTTTGAGAACAATAGGAGGGACTCTGTCAGGCCCGTAACCTTCCGAGGATCCTAGGCCAGAAAGGCACAGAAAAATCATTCCGAAGGATCTTAAGACAGGAAATAATATAGTCAAAGGGTGGGGAGAAGGAGGAACAAGCCCTTCATCAACCAGAGTTGGAATTTTTAGCAAAGGTTGAGCGAAGAGTTCATGCTTTAGAAGTAGATGAGACCGCTGTGGAGCCCAATAGTGGGAAGGATAGGGAGGGAAAGATTGAAGAAGATAAAATTGCTTAGAGATGTTATAGCTAGATGCCAGAAGTCACGCGAGGAATTTGATTCAGCAGGATTTTGAATTGCTATGAATGAAAAAGAGTTTTGGTAAGTTGAAGTAAAGATTTGGCATTGATTACGGGGCAGAAATTATAAAAGGCATGAGTTTCAGGAGATGGATGCTTACGGACCGTTTTATGAGCACCTCTCTATCTCGGCAGCATGAGAAACAAAGCAGAGTAAACAGGTGACGGGCTTTAGGATTAGAGGAAAGTGTGTGGAAGGTACAACTCCATGCCAGAGACTATGACCTCAGTTATGCGCTCTGACACAAAGAGATGGGCTCTTGACTGGAAGCAGTAATCATCCATGGAAACAGAGTAGTATGCCTTAGGTCTTCCCATTAGCATGAGTTGAAGTGCCAGAAGCACCTCCGCTTAGTTGGGTCCCGAGGACTGTACCGGAGAGCGATAGGACAGGTTTACAGAAAATACGGTTGTGATCGGAGGAACCCAACGGAGAGAGAATAGTTCACAGAGTTAAGCAGAAGGGTTAGTAGTTAGGAAAATGATCAAGAATGTTGGGCGTGTCTCCAGGCCAGGTAGTATACGGGTAGGTGCTGCACCAGTGCTCTCAGGTATTGGAGGGATAGAAAAAGTTGTAGGCTGGGTTACCAGGTTGGTCAGTGAAAGAAGATGATAGCAATAAGTGGTGGTGAACATGAAGTCCGCAAGAATGTGAAATTTCGCAAAGGAAAATGAGATGAAGATGTGCTCCACTTGATGTTAAATAGTCGAAGAATTTACATAGTCAGAGGAGTTAGGTGAGAGATATACAGCCCCACCCCCCCCCCCCCCACCCAAGGGGGGGGATAAAAAAAAAAAAAATTGTAGTAAGAGAGTGACATGAATTCGAAGACAGATGGTAGAAATTCGGAAGATTCAAGGCCGTGGGCACGAGAGCAAGTGGATGTCATGCGCACATATACGCAACAGCCAGCTTTGGATTTAAAATGAGAATAGGACAGTAAGAGAGACAGAAAAAGGGCTGCTGTCCCCCCCCCCCCCCCCCCAGGCTCACAGACCACTGAGTTTCAGTGAGGAAAGAAGAAACATGGCTATCAGCCCTCTAATAAATAATAATCCGTATTACATGACTACATTCTTATAGGTAGTATAGTAAATAAAGCCATAATTTAATGGTGCACAGATCCAATAAAATCGACACCCTAGATGTCGTAAGAAACTATATTAATTATACGACTTAAAATAAGGCAACACATTTACATAGACAATACAAGAAGCGTAGTGTAGGAGTATGCAATCTCAGTATATCACGAAGATAAAATTACATAATTATAAAAAGTAGAAATTGTTACTCCTCACAAATTACATGGAAAAGTGGTGGCATAGGATACTATTTGAAACAAAACCACATCGTTAATTCGCCAAGTGAACAACATGCAGTATACTTAATGATTGCATGTAATACAGATGTATTTACTTCAATTATGTGGCTACTGGAAGTGAAAATGGATTATTGACCAAATATGGCATGGAATGAAAACATATCGTTATTAACCGATTACAGGAATTTTATTAAAAATAGGAGTTTGCTCCGAACAGTAAAATTATGATAAACGTTTTCGTTTCACGTTTTGTATCCGAGGCATAATTTCGTTCGTTCGGTTTTCGTTTTCGTTCCCTTAAAACCGTTTTAATAGCCCTGCTTCTGACAGTTGATACCTGTCACCGGGTGTTTCTTTATCAATTTTTAAGACTATCAGACACACTTTCCAGACGCCAAAGATCTTAAATATTTCCCCTTTAGGATGAGGACAAGCCTACACAATCCCAAAAATCCGTTGATGTAACTCAAAAGTCTCCAAAGACAATCTATTTACGGAAGAAATGAAAGCCAGTTGACATGAAGAATAGAGATGGAGAAATTTATCCCAAGGACGTAACACGCAAAGAACTCCCACCGACAACTAGCACCAAGGATGCCCACCACACCTTTGGGGTGTTATAGGGCAGAAGTCGTCCACATTAATTTACACCGCAGCTCCAGCTAACAGGACCCTGGAATTTCCAGACATTGTCTCTGAAGAGGTTTATCTGCCTGCGCCAATCTACACTGTATTGATGCCAATTGGCTGGCCTCACCATATAAATTGTAGCGGGGGACTTACAGAGCTTACTCCTCATCCAAGGATGACCTAAGGACTATGCACAGCCGGAATGTCAAATTCCTTTAGATAAAATAGATTCACGGCATCATACCAGGCGGAGAGGAGGAAAAGGAGGAATGTAAATGTGGAATAATTTCCCACTTTCCTCCCCTGCTTTACTTCCTTCTTAACTCACTACCTCTCACCTATGTTCCTTCCGCCTGCAGAGCAATACGAATGCCAGTCACGCCCCCAGGAGACGCCATTTGCAGAAAACTTTCATCCGAGCGGGTTGCGCGTCGCCAAGTTACACATTCATTAGATGGCCAGAAGATATGATTTTTTTTTCCTCTCTCTCTCTCTCTCTCTCTCTTCTCTCTCTCTCTCTCTCTCTCTATTTCTCTCCTCTCTCTATCGCTTCTCTCTCTCTCTCTCCTCTCTCTCTCTCTCTCTCTCCTCTCTACTCTCTCTATCTCTCATCTATCCTCTCTTCCTATATCTTCTGTGGCAAACAAAGGATTCGCCGGGAATGAGCGGACTTCATAAACGTTAGGAGAACAACTAAATTCCTTCTTTTTCTTCTTTTTATTCATGCTTCTTCTGCCTCCTTCTCTTTTTCTAACTAGTTCCTCTTTCATGTATCTCCCGGTTTATATCTTCTTTTTCCATATAGTCTCTTCCTGGGGGGAGCTAAACAAATGGGATGGAAAAAGTAGAGAGCACGCAGCCGTTGATCTCAAATTCATACCAAACATCCATTTATGTTTATGCACGAACTGACAACTTGTCCAGATGAGTCTAAGTCGGCATATTGACACTTATACCACCCGTTTAACACTACATCAAAACACTTCCTCCCTTTTTTTTTTAACCCCTCTTGCTTTGCCACTGTGTTAAACATTAGGGCTTTAAATGATCGCTTAAAACTACACAAAGAAAAGTATAATCTTTGATGGTTACGAAAATTTATCGCCCATAACCGAGTCATTCCATGTTGTTGAGATATAAGCTTTAGATAATGGGTCTAATGGCCTGTTTTTGAGCGAAATCCTCGCTCTTGTAAGTATATTCCTTACTTTTCAGCGACCATCTTATACCTAAAAAGTATATGAAACACCAATTTTTTTTTTCCCCCACAATTTCAACTTACATCGATTACAAACACGAATTCCATTTTTTTCTTCAAACACAAAGCCTTTCGGTGGCAACGTAAAAGACGTCCTCTAATCACGCATAAATCAAATATTTTTATGATGTTACATACTACATTTCCAGGGAAGTAAAAAAGTAAGCCTTACTCGAATTATTGCATCGCTCGGGGTTGTTGTTAATCACGCATGCATCGTCATTTTGTTGATGTGCAACTACAGATCATGGAGATAAGAAGTAAAGCCGTACTGGAATATTTACATTCCTCTGGGGATGAGTGGATGGTCGGGAGGAGAAAGGAAGATGGAAGAGATGGTGTTAATGAAGTGAAGATGTAAGGAAAGCGTCGGTAGGTGAGAGAATGAGTGGTAGCGGGGGACGTTCAATGTGGACGCAAAGGGGGGAAAGTAGGAGCTTCCAAGCTGTAGTGTGTCCTGTAAAAGAGGAGGAGTAGCCGGAGGAAAAGGCGTAGGGACGAATTAGTGAAAGGAAGAAAAGAAGAAATTCACAGTTTCATGAATAAAATAATACCGCAATAAACAAAAAATAAATACGAATAGTAGAAAAAGAAAAAAAATAATTTACATTAGAAGTGACAAAATAGCTTTCTGCTATTCAAATATATGAACAAGTATAAAACCACATTTAAAACACTTACTGGTTATCCTCATCACGTATTTTTTGTTTTACATACACTTTTTGTCAGATATGCCAGTTAATAAAATTTATTTGGTACTTCCTATACCTCTGCCTGAATGAAATTTTTATTTGTAATTACTTAAGAACATAAAAAACATAAGAATATAAGACAAATAAGAAGCTACAAGAGGCCGTGAGGACCTACACGAGGTAGTTCCTGTTAACTTAACACTGCCTACATCCACCTTTCATCCATGAAATGATCTTGCCTCCTATTAAAGATCCCTAATGACTCCGCACTAACTACCTGTCTACTGAGTCCATTCCAATAATTTACCACCCTATTTGTGAACCAGGTTTCCCTATTTTTTTTTAGATATACGCTTCTCCAGCTTGAATCCGTTACTTCTTGTCCTACCCTGGTTACTACCTGTAAACACTTTTCCTACATCTCCTTTATTGTATCCCTTTATCCACTTAAAAACTTATATCAGATCACCCCATACTCTACGTCTCTCGAGTGAGTGTAAATTTAATAGCTTCAATCTCTTATCATAACTAAAAGTTACGCATCCCATGAATCAATTTGGTCGTCCTTCTCTGCACTGATTCTAATAAGGCTATATCCATCCTGTAATATGGAGACCAAAACTGAACCGAATAGTTTAGGTGAAATCTGACTAAAGCCAAATAAAGCTTTAGAATAACCTCAGCACTTCTACTTTTAACACTTCTGGTAATGAATCATAACACCTATTAGCTCTATGTCTAGCCTCAATACATTGTTTCCTAGGTGGGAGGTCGGAGCTCACCCTCACTCCCAGATCTTTCTCACCTTCTGATCTTTTCAGCGAACATTGCGTATGGTGTATCTATTACCAGGCTTTTTTCTGCCAACATTCATAACCCTTCACTTATCAATATTAAATAAACATCTGTCACCTGAATATCCACTCATTTCATTTATTTAGTCTCCCTGCAGTATGTTTACATCAGACTGTGATCTAATAACCCTACCTACCTTAGTATCATCAGCAAATTGCTGATATCACTGATAACCCCCGCTATCCATGTCTCACTTACTTTGGTGTGTGTGTGTGTGTGTGAGTGTGAGTGTATGTCAGGGATGGAATGAATATAAGAGTTAAGTATTCAAATACAAATACGAATACCTCAAATATATAACTATACGAATGTGAATACAATGAAATATTGTGAATTCGAATGGATATACAACTAATTTAGAAAGTATTCATGAATGCATTCATTAATACTTATGCATGATAATATATTTTGAGCTGTAACTCAGCGCTGGATGTTCGAAAGTTCGTAAACTTTCCGCCTCTAAGATCATCTTAGAGTGCTCATAGCGGCCATCTTAGATTTTGGGCTACGAACACCACAAAAATGTATTTTCAAAGGATCGTCCGAATGTTATTAGCTCACGCTGATGCGATCTTCAAGCTCGTTCCGTTCCGTTCCAACATGAGGAATGGAACTCAGCTGACTGTCGCTTGGCCAATCAGAGGAAAATATTTCATCAACCTTTGAGATTGTCAGCCAATCATAATGCAGTTAGAATGTAAACAAATATCATGCCTCCCCAAGGGAAATATCTGAAGACTGAAGACGTATGCTCACTATATAACCAACTGGCGCGTCCCCACACAACAAATTACAAACTTATAACCTCAATAAACCTGAACTGGTAAAATTATATTTCTTTCCTGCCCTTAGGTCTCGCTAAGAGGTTATTGGTAGGGTTCGATAAGGTATTATGAGGTTAGGTTAGTATTATTTTGGGGGGTCATTTAGGACTTTAGGTGGGGTGAGGGGAGTTAAAGGGGGTAATTCTCCCACTTTATAATTACGTTTTAGAGGTATCTGAAGGGATTTGTCAAGGTCTGGAGAGAAAAAAACACTAATAAGAGCGGGAAAGGATTATCATTTTTCCGTTTTAGCGAGCGCGAATAATTATATATGAATTGAATGATTAATAGCTGCCACTTACACCCAATTAGTAAAATTTCGGTAGTGGGCTTTCAACGATTTCGAGGACGAAACTTAGTTTTCCTGAATCGTTTTAATGTGTATTAAATGAATATGGCACTAGTTTTTGTCGGAAATATTTTTTTGTTTACAGGTATGGGGGGATGTATATGCCCCGCAAACCTTGCACCGCTTCGCACTGCCATATTATTGATAATTTTTTTTCTTTTCTTGATATCATGTTACTAAACCAAATCCCACCTCTAACCTGACCTAACCTAGTCTGATTTAACCTAACTTAGACGACTAAACCAAACCTCACCTCTAACCTAAACTAACCTAATCTGATTTAACCTAACTTAACCGTTTATGGCTGAAATAACGGTATATTTTCGGTAGTACGTACATGTAACGCCTTTATTATTCAATTGTATCATGGGAAATGGGGTTAAAAATACTCAGAATGAAGAAATCTACACGATGATGTAGGTAAGAATCCTAGGACTTTTGAAAGCCTATGACTTTTGAATTGAATGATTAATAGCTGCCACTTACACCCAATTAATACCAAACTAATACCCACCCATTTTAGGGTGGGTATTATTAATGGGATACATTATCCAAGTAACTAGACACAACCTGGAACTGTCGCCGATAGGAACTCTCCCCGACGTTGCTATTTTTTTCGTCGGCGAGTGTTCCTATTTTAGACATGTTTCTGAATTCAGGGATTAAATACCAGCAATAGCCTGAACAGTTAGGTTAGGTTAGGTTGGCCAGTTGACTATATGTCTAGGTTAGGTTAGTGATTGAGCGGGGTGATTCCCCCCTGATCAGCACCGAAATAATACCGACTTGACATATTACAGTAGATGGGTAAGGTTGAAATGAAAGCCTGCATTCTAGTGATTTTATGTGCTTTAACCCCACAATTTCAGTGGTCGTGAACTTGCCTAGAATAACATCTCACTACCCCAGCTTCCATCATTGAAACCATTCATTCAATACTTTCGCTTTACTCACATACCATCTCTTAGAGTTGGAGTAGAGTGTACCTACTCTTCTCAGACATCCTTGCCCACCAATCACACATTCCTTTATCCTCTACATACTCTTATAGGTAAATATGCAGTTCCAACCAATACTCCCTACTGACCAATACTCTACCACTCAAGTGTACCTACTCTTCTCAGACATCCTTGCCCACCAATCACACATTCCTTTATCCTCTATATACTCTTTTAGGTAAATGTGCAGATTCAACCAATACTCCCTATTGACCAATACTCTAACATTAAAGTGTATATCCTACTACTCTTCTCAGACATTCTTGCCCACCAATCACACATTCCTTTATCCTCTACATACTCTTTTAGGTAAATATGCAGTTTCAACCAATACTCCCTTTGACCAATACTCTTCTGACATAGCCCCCAAGACCCCCTGCTAGTTAACTAATCTAACCCGGGCATTGATTACATAGCCTAACCTCACTGGGGGGAGGGTTTCGCCCCCCCAGATCCCCATGTGCTATTTTTTCATTTCCGACAGCTTTTGTGTGGGTTAGAAATACTTCTTATAATAAGAACGAAACGTTCCGGATACTTAAACCACCGATTGGTTGTGTGTATTGTATTGGTCTAAACTGCACTTATACCTTTATGTATTTCACTTTCCACCTACAGTACATGCATTCCACGTACTATAGTACACCGGTGCTCGAATGTCTCTTATCTTTGCCTCTCCGTAGCATTGATGAGAGGAGGATGCAGGCAGTTCGTACACAAGTTGTTTCGTACACCAGTAGATTCGTACACCTAAAAGTTGTTTCGTAGTCTATATGAAACTATAGTCGTTTCGTACACTCAGCTCAGAGTTTAACTTGATGACTAGAGTTACGAAACGACACACCAGGTATGTACGAAAAAACTCAAAATCAGTGTACGAAACAACTAACAAAACCTGGGTACGAAGCAACTTGTGTACGAAACTCCCTTTATTGCTAGTCCTTTCCTCCCCTAAACACACACATCAAGGTTACCTAGTTTATCTGCCGTTCCAGCAGTCATTTTACTTAATCTGCTTCTCTATCCATTCTTCATACACCTTGCGTACCCACCCTTCGTTCGTTCCAATCTCACTTTATGCCACCGCCATCCGTATCCTTCACTTGACTCATTCTCTCCATCTCATCCTTGTCTCCTATTCTCCTCCGGCCACTTCCCGCATCGTCCTCTCCCATATCATCTTCTCTATACACTTCTAGCACAAGCCACATTTCTTTTTTATTTGCACTTCACTCATTCCAGTCATCTATAGGCATTCGGCAGCATACCATTCATTGCACTCTTCACATTCCCCTTACAGCGTCCTGACCAACCATAAACAACTCAACATGAAATAAACAACTAATAATATAACTTTATATGGCTTGTATATTAGAAAAACCTTCATCATGCGACCCTACGAACAGTGTGCGAGTATTCTTCAGCAACCTTAGCACTATGAACAAATATGGTGAGAAAACGAACAAATATGGCGGATGGATGTTCGCAAAGATCGTTTGAAAATACCTCTAAACGCGTTACGAACGTTCCAAGATCAATCTAAGTGCAAACAAAGATGATCTTAGAGACGCGTTACGAACGTTCGAACATCCGGCCCCAGCATAGCACTATAGTAATGTTATATACTGGTAAAATGACTTCATGCTCATTGGATTGGGTCCTGGGTGCTTTTTTCTCTCAACATTTTCAGTGTCCCCTGATGAATGGTGCCACTTCTGTATTTGGGGATTATGATATGTTTCTACACCGCTGATGACTACTTTTACGATATTTCATAATTTCTAGATACTATTACTCAAATATATATTCCTGATGAAAGCATAGTTAGTCGTTTTGCCACTTGTATGTCTTATAGGTAGTTAGTGACCTAGTAGTAGTAGTGCTTCTGTTCTTCCAGCATCAGTCTAATTTTCCTTTTCTCCTGCCTTGAATGGGTTAAAGCAAGTATCAGTACAAGCACAACTGCAATACACAGTGCATGATATCTTGCTGTGGTGACAACTGCAACGTTTCGTGATGCATGTCTTCACTGCAGCCTTACAACCACACTGCACCACGTCCATCAGATCCTTGGGTCCTGGAGGTTGATCAGAGGTTGACGGTACTGGGTATTACATTTGATTACCCACCCATACTTCGTAATGTCAAGTACAGGTGGAGCCACCTAGTCAGCAGCTTTAGCGAATATAGTCTGCAGATGGGCACGTAAGATGTGCAGGAAGAAATTTTGTTCTGTGGGTGGTAGTGACGTTACTTTGAGTTGCATGCCATGCTTCCTTGTCACCATTTTTTATCTGCCTAGCTCAATGGGGTGCCTTGTGGTTGACCATAGAGAGCACAAATGAATGCCTGCCCTGCTTCTACAAGTTATACATGAGTAGCATCTAGTTAACCCAAAACTGAGTACAGGCCAGGTAAGTCACCAGCTATAAAGGTCTTCAGGGGCGACACATTCCCCTTGCTATACAGGTATGAGGTGGCATCTGCCACTAGCCATTTAGATAGTATATCCCTAGAATCTGCAGGTATTTCGAACCAAGTTGTGCACAGGTTGCGTTGATGTCCCAAACTGCTTCATTCCAATGTTCCATCTGCACTGTGGCCTGGATCTTGTGTTTGTACACCAGTATACAAGGATAGCAAATACATCGATGTCATCTGAAAGGATGCGGATTACTTGCGTTCCAGACTCAGTAGCCATGAGGAGTTATGAAATCATTGTTATGTCTGCTTCGTCATGTTTAAAACACACCACTACTAGAACTCTCCACAGTCACTCCTTCTCCAAAGTTGTAGGTACTTAGCACTTTCAGCAGTTGCAGCTTGTTGTGTTTATTTCTCATGATAGCATCTCAACTAGGAAGTGGTGTGTTGATGGTGAGGTTGTAGTTGATGGAGCCGAAACCAGCACGTCGCATACGCTCATGGTCATTTGCAGAAAACACCGTGTATATGTCAAAAATTAAGATCTTCTCACCAGGCAGAGAGAGCAACCTAGTCTTGATGGACTTGACTATGACAGATGGATCACCTTTTGATGGCCAAACAATGTGGTATAGATGCTGGCTCATATAGACAATGTTGGCCTTTAGTAGCGTTGGTTTCTTGTCTGCACACACAGTTTCCGAGCCAGAGGTGCTTTGCTACCTTTTCTCAGGCAGCCATACTCATCAATGAGTAAGGGCGGTATGGGACACAACTCGTAATGGAAAATGTGTGCTAGATTCATGTGTTGCTGTTGTCCAACGGTCAACAGTCTGAGGAAGTAGGTCGAAGATCATCTTGTCTCCAGCGTTCACCCCTTTCTTAATGTGTTCCATAGTTTTGATGGGGCTAGGGATGGCTGCATGGAATCCTGATGGCAGGGATGTCCGGAATTCTGTAGCCATTTCAGCGCATATGTCAAGTGATTCAGCAACATTCACCTCAGCATCAGGAGGACCACATAATTTACCATTGGGCGATTTTATGGAGGTGTGGTGACTTGTTCTGCAATGGATGAGACTCTTTTGAGAGTTCAAGCAGGATTCGATGTCGGTCATCTGTGTCCATCTCTCTCAATTATCCCTCTCCTCCTTGTGGCGTGGTCCGCTACATGTATGACTTGCTCCAGCTTGATCTTTGCGTTTCTTGACTGGGATATCAAGGTAGATTATTCAACTAACAGGCTTTGACGTAAAACAAATTTTCAAAAAATAAAAAATGTGCTCCATGATGTCAGAGATGTAAGCAGTGACGGGATATGAATCAATCCATTATGCAACCCTTTTCGGAGTTAGGGTCATACCCTTGAGCCCACCTTTCCAATTCGAATGGCAGTTTGCTCACCAAACTGGTCAGAGCTCACGCCATTCCAGTAACCCTCTTGATGACGACATACAAATGCTTCTGACATAAGCTCTTTCTTGGCTGGTGTGGTATTAGGTGGCGCATCTCAAGAATGGGATGGGTAATGTAGCGGGCATAGTGATGATTGCCAGCAGCAAAGAAATAAGGGAGCGCATGCGCTCGAGCATGAGCTGCTGAAGTAGGAAATCTCCCTCCCTCTCACAATGAAGCAGCTGATGAACAAGCAGCAGAGTAGGTTTAATGAGGTTTTCAACCCATTGCCTGCCAATTGGGTGGTTCCGACACATTTCAAGGTAGTTATTTAAGGCCATGAGTGTCTTGAGACTAATGATGAGGAAACTGTTCAGAAGAGTAGTGGAATCCATTTGGAATGCTCTCATGGGCCGGACCAAGACTTGTCACTCATGATTCCTGCTATTCCTCCAAACGCTGAGCTGATAAATACCTCAACACCTCATCCCTGCATTCGTTTACCAATGCAGCCACATAAGGATTGTATGGTATGCATGATGAGACCTAAGAATAACATTTTGGAAGCGATCATTGTTATCCCGTTTGGTTTAACAGGCCACCATGTACAACTACATGTCAACTGAGATATGGACCTATGACATCCCCATGTCAGTCAACGACCTTGTTAAATAGTACACAATTCCACTCCATTGCCCTTTCCTGTGCAATGAGAAAGTTAGGCCATGCCATGCCCTTTCCATGTGCAATTGCTAGACTATTCTGGCGGGCACATACTTATAAATATGAGATACCAGAGGTGACCTCTATAGCTGGTAGGTTCACCTTGGCCCCCCGGTCACAATGTCCCTTTGGTGTGAAATATATTGTTAATATTTTTTACTGCGAGTGAGATTGAACTTGAACTTTTACCCTGAATTTGACTCCAAATCACAAAACTGACCCCAGATATCGAATTCTCAGGTCAGAAATCTATTAAAAAAACACATACCACATGTGAATGTAAGTTAGTTAGATAAAAGGTAAGGTTATACTCCATCGCTGTCGGAAGCGGCCATTTTGAATGTATGCAAATTACAGGATATCCCTAAAGTTGCCAATTCAACCAAGGTAAATTTTCTTTACAGACCCATATTTGTAAGAAACCACCAAAAAACAAAACACTTTTACAACAACAAGGTCATCAATCTGGCACCAATCTCAGAGTTAAAATAGTAGAGCCTGAAGAGATGATATACGTTTTGCGATTACTGTATAATAATTATCCGTTCACATATCAGGTAGAATCAACTTTTTGCACAACTTTTTCGCCCGTCCTCATAATATCGTAATCATTTTGTAGTCCGTAATATATGAATAATATATCAGTCTAACTTAGCAATCAGCATAATTTACTGCTTGAAGCTAAGATCGCAAATTCACGCTCTGAATCCTGGCTCTACGATTACATTAACTTATTCACTCGTGCTCCTAAGACGGCCGCCTCCGTACCGAGCCGACTACCGATGTATACTGGACACGTTGAGTGAGCAGCGCCGATTCAAATGTACTCGACATGTTGAGCAACACTAAACTCATAAAATTCACATCACATTCCATTTTATAGCAATGTTCTGTCAAACTACATTTCGTAGCATATTGAAATACCTTTCTATGTCTTTCTTATAACTGAAGATAATACTTCACAGACAATGAGTGGATATTTCTGATGATAAGTTTATGATTTTTCGTAATATTATTCGACGAATACTAATACTTTGCCCAAGTATTTAATCTGAATAAAAATACTTTGATTTTTTATAACGATAATTCGAATACGAATACGAATAGACCATAATAATGTATTCGAATGGATACATTATTATTCGAATTACCCATACGAATAATTTACCATTGGTGTATGTCTGTCAGTCTGTGTGTATATGTGTGTGTGTGTGTGTGTGTGTGTGTGTGTGTGTGGTGTGTGTGTGTGTGTGTGTGTGTGTGTGTGTGTGTGTGTGTGTGTCATTCGCCTTGGTCTTGTCCAAGTGAGTCGGGACTCGTGATCGCCAGTTTCGCGATCACCAGTGTGTGTATGTGTGTGCGTTTGTGTGTGTGTATGTGTGTATGTGTGTGTGTGTGTGTGTGTGTGTGTGTGTGTGGTGTGTGTGTGTGTGTGTTGTGTGTGTGTGTGTGTGTGTGTGTGTGTGTGTGTGCGCCAATTCGTCATTCTCTCTGGAAACACACATGACTCGACAACGATATTTTCTTTCGTCACAACAAAACACAATAACGTGATAATTTATACATCTTCTCTCTCTCCTCTCTCTCTCTCTCTCTCTCTCTCTCTCTCTCTCTCTCTCTCTCTCTCTCTCTCTCTCTCTCTCTCTCTCTCTCTCTCTCTCTCTCTCTCTCTTCTCTCTCTCTCTCTTCTTCTCTAAGATTTGGACGAGAGCCACGAGGAATACAAAAGACAAACATATGAAGAAAAGATGGAGGAACTGGCGAAAAATAATTATAAACTTGCAAGAGAGCCTCCCTTCCTTCCCAATGGAACTGAATAGGAAGGAGAAGGAGGAGGAGCAGGAAGAAGAGGAGGAATAGGAGGAGGAGAGGAGGAGGAGAAATAAAAATAAAAATAAAAATAAAAAGAAGAAAAAGAAAAGGAGCAAAAGAAGATGAATAAGTGTGGGGAGGAAATATATATATATATATATATATATATATATATATATATATATATTATATATATATATATATATATATATATATATATATATATATATATATATATATATAAATATATATATATATATATATATATATGGGGAGGCGGTAGCAGAGTAGTTAGCGTCACCGAGGGACGTTCTCGAAGTCCCGAGTTCGATCCCGAGTGAGACCCATAAATCCACTTAAAATATTTTTGCACCGTCGAGTGGCCTAAGAACACCACATGCCGCCCATTAACTCTACCTTCGATTGCGAGTGCATCGGAGGACACAGGGGGGCGGCAGGAGCCTCTAATCACAGGCGTCACTATAAAAATCTTGCCTGCGCCACCAAGGGCGAGGGCCAACCATCACAGCCCTCAAGTGGGCCTCCAGGGCCTACCACCCGAGCCCTGGAGGCCACTGCCTACAGGCGCTATAGACATAAATGTAATATATATATATAATATATATATATATATATTATATATATATATTATATATATATATATATATATATTATATATATATATATATATATATATATATATATATATAATATATATATATATATATATATATATATATATTATATATACATATATATATATATATATATATATATATATAGACTTACCAACAAGACTTACCAATACATTTTGCGAGTTCACTACTGATCTACCCAGATCCTATTGCCCGCCTCCAATTCTATCCGTTTTATGTGGTGGTCATATCTTTTTTTTAATGTGTTTAAAGAGGAAGCACTCACAACGTGTTCAGGAAGGTTGTTCCAGGAGTTGATTAGCCGGTGTGCAAAAGGGTTCTTTGTTTTTGTTTTGTTGCACCTTTCCTTAAACAAGTGACTAGAGTGTCCTCTAAGGTTAGTGGTGGATAACTTGAAAAGGTCTTGTGTATCCAAGTTTTCGATGCCATTCAAAATTGTGTAGACCTCAATCATGTCTCCTCTTTTTCTTCTATCCTCCAATATGGGTTAGTCCAGTTTTTTCAGTCTTTCTTCATAACTAAGGTGTTTTATGGTTGGGACAAGTTTTGTTGCTCTCCTTTGTACTTTTTCAATGTTGTCTATGTCTCTCCTCAGTTGGGGGGACCATACTTGCACTGCATACTCCAGATAAGGCGCACGAACGTTCTGTATACGTTGGCAAAACCTTCTTCTGTCCAGTTTTTAAAAGTTCTCTCTATGAGACCTAGGATGTTGTATGAACTATTTTGTCTATGTGGTCTCTGAATTTGAATTCTTTGGTACACAACACACCTAGGTCCTTTTCCTTCGGAACTTCTGCTATGTTGTTTCCTACAATATGGTATTGGTGCACTGGTTTTTGTTGAAATTTAGTAGCCATGTTTCAGACCAGTGCTCCATCTTTTCAATGTCGTTTTGTATTTGTTTTGCTTTTTTCAGGGTGGATAAAAGGAAATAAGGATTTTTTGGTTAAAGTGAAAGAAAGCCTTTAAACTGACCCTTTACGTGCCGGCGCCACCACGTGACTCCCCCTCCATGTCCCAATCCCCTACCAGTGGTCCCAAAAAAAAAGTGTCCTCTTTTTCCTACTCTCTCGTTCAGCATAACAAAATGCACACCACCCCATTAAGATTCCCTGTGCGTACAGCTCTACACTTAACACACAAAACTAAAGAACTGTGAAAATTTTTGGGTAAAAGGATGAAGTGAAATGTAACTTAGTAAAAATAAGATAATGCAAAACTACCGGGCCCCTACCCCCCCTTCATTTCTCACTCAGTCGGCGCATGCGCAAAAGACCCCTGAACCAGACGTCTCTTTTAAAGTGTTTATAACTTTCTGACCTCCCCGCAAAAGTTTTGTGTACCACAGAAATAACTGTATAAAGAATTGAACAACAACCCAAAGTGTCAAAATGTAAACTAAAAACATGTCCAACGGCAATTTTTAAACACCAGGTGTGCCCGCGCAAAAAACATGGCAAGGGAATGGGGAAGGTCTAAACCATCCTTACACTTTCCAAACTGGGGAAATTTTTAAACAAAATTCCCAAAAAGCAGATTTCAAAAACGGTGTCGGATTAGGGCTAACTAAAATTGGGTAAACAAAGACCTGTTCTTAAACATGATACTCAAAGCACCTCAGACAGCAACCAATCACCCAAAAACCCCGGGCCTCCCCTCCCGTTCCACAAACCCCGTTTCCCATCCCCCTCTATACCTATGTCCAGTCCCAGCCCCCATGCTATCTGACTCCAGCACCGACCCTAACATCTCGAAAAAAGGGGCCCTACTCTCTTCCCACCTGATGGCCAGGGCCTCCCCCCACAACCCCTGATAGCCCGGGATCAGCCCCCAATACCTATAGATCAGGGCCAGCCACCCCGCCCCCTAAGCACACAGCTGCCTCCCCCCCCACAACATTTAAAGACCGGGTCAGCTGTGCCAAAACCTCCTCACTTCCCAATTCAGGCCACCTCCCCATCTCTAGTCACCCCCGGGGAAAAGCCCACTCACCCCTGGACAATACGCTTCTCATCTCCCCCCCCGACCTGCCTCCAAAACCTCTGCTTTGGAAAAACGATTGGGGGGGAAGAAGTGCGAAAAATGACAAAAAACATTGAAACAAGGGGTGTAAAAACTGGAAAAAGCCCTGGAAGTCAAATTGCGGGGAAACTGAAATCAAGACCGCTTACGTAACAATAGAACTCCTACAGCAACGATTTTACGTACGGAAAAAACAAAACAAAAACACCATCAAAATAAACCAATGCGACTCACCATCCACTACAACTGTCTCCTATTTGGGGGACCCCAAACTTACGACGGTTCACCCTGATTTGGCTAAAGACCCCTCAGTTGAACTATCACCGGGGCTAATCTAGACCTGCTCAAAGCTGGGTGACAGGAACTCACTCGTATCCCTTCGGGATGTGTGATCTACTTTTGGTTGAGTGAAATTCTTGTGATTGCTCCAGAAACAATTTTTAAATACTTAGGCTTTTTAATTGGACCCAATAACAAAAGTGATAACATGAAAATAACGATGTCAGTTGTGCCAATCCGATGTCGGTGCAATCCGCTAACATGATAACTAAAATGAACTCCTAGAAAAAGGGGGGGAAAAAAAACTTTTGGCATATGAAAAAAAAACCCTACGTTCAGACTTGGCCCGGGTGACTTAATGATTTTTTTTTTGCAGGGAAAGGGGAAAAATAAACCTTTATCTTAAATAGACTAGGTGCTATTAAATTATTGGGAACCTTGACAAACAGTCCCCAGGATTCCGACTCTGCTCGAACTGGAACAATGTTAATGACGGGCCACTATTTTTTCCCCAATCCCAAAACAAAATAATAGTTAATACAAAAAAAAAAAATAAATGAAACAATCACCCAAGTATTTCCAAACTTTGGCCTCCCTCACAACCGTCCAACTTGCCCCCCCACCCCTCATAGCCAAGGTAGCTCACACCCCCCTCTCACTACACTGCCAGGGGGGACCTCTTTTCCCCCATCCGCTTGGTGCTTCCCTTCCCTTTTCCCACAGCACAGCCGGAGGGCCCCGCCTCTTACCCCCATCCCCCAAACGCCCCACCCTCCTCCTACGCCCAGGCTGGGGCGCCTCGCACCCTCCTCCTGTCGTGGCCTATGCCCCGGTGATCCTTGGGGCCCTCGGGGCCCGAAGGGCCAGGGTTGGGAAAAAGTGGGGCGGCGGGAGAGGCGAAACCCACCTCCCACACGTCGGAACGCCGGATGAGTTCCCGGGATTATCACAGGGGAAAATCTCCAAAACGGTATCCAACACACACCCCCATCAGCTTCGGTTTTTTTCATTGCTCTTTTAGGACAAAAAAGCAGTGTAAATATAATAACCCTAAAAAGTAGGCGGGAAGGCGGGGCCGATAAAATACCATTAACAAACAAATTTCTACAAATCGATCACTTTAATTTCCCCAAAGCCTTTTACCCAAATAAGGTCAAAAATTTTTAAAACAAAAGACAGAAACAGTGATATATTGTGTGGTGAAAAATGGCTATCTTTTGACATAATCAATATACGCAAAACCTGTTTATGTTGTTTTTTAGGGGTGCAAAGGAAAAGGTGAGGTGTTTGCATTTTTGTATAGGATCTTTAAAGTAGCACCTGTCGACATAGATATTAAAAACCAAAGGGCGTAGAGGACTTTGGGTCCGGTGCATTGTCGGAAACTCCTCAGTTATTGTTTGGGTGTTTTTACCCACCCCAATTTTCTCACACCGTTTGTTAATCATAAGTCCTCCACAAAATTTCTCTACCAATAAACCATGCTACTACTTGGGGTTTTAAAGATAACTTTTTTCAAAAAAATAAAAAGCTTCAGCAGATTATAAAAACGCTAAAATCTCAATTAAATTTAAAACTCCAAAAAGAATCGCTCCCCCTTCCTTTCCCCTTTTGGGCATAGTTGTTCCAAAAACCCGAGTCGTTAATCCACTCCGACACGACCCCTTGTCTTTGGGGGGCCCTGAACTCATCACTCACGGTAGACCCACCACCGAAGCGTCAACCCACTCTCAAAAATTTTTCGCCAAATAAAAATTATTCTCCTGCATGCTATTACCTTATATTAAATGAAAGACATGTTCTTTACAAAGTTTTAAAACAGATAACTCGACATTCGGTCCAGGGATTCACAGAAACCCTTTTTAATGTATGATCATGTCAGTGCACCCGGTAAGTAAGAAATGAGGAAACCTTTCGCACCGTGGATAAATACGACTTGAAAAACCAAAAGCAGGAACGTAAAGACGTCCCCCCGACAAATTAAATATGACCGAGACAAAACAAATTGCAGAACAATAAGGCATTTAAAAAAAAGGGCAAAAGGGCACTCCGTAACTCTAAAACCCAATATAAAAAAAATTAAAATTTAAAAAAAAAAAGTGGCAGCACTGCTGTTATCAGGGGGCATTCTAAAATTTGGGTTTCCCCGTAAGAAAAAATAAAGCAAAAGTAACACTTGCGGCCCAAAAATGAAGATATAAAGGTGAAGACCGAATAATTTAAAAAGTTTTTTTTGCAAAGTGGGAAAAATGTTTTGATAAAGTCCAAAAAAATATAAGAAAATGACGGAGCCCCATACAGCGAACAAATGTCCAAACGTATGTTTAGACCAAACCCGTGAATAGTGAACTGTTATTCTAACACTAAAACCCTGAAAAACCCCTCTTATGGTTCTGATGAAATTCCACTTCGTTTTATAAAGACTCGCTATCGTAATTATAAAATTTTAAATTGTATTTCAACACTCAATTGTAAACCCGGGGTTATCCCCTGCATGGAAACACGCTATGGTTTTTTCCCAATATTTAATCAGGGACAAAGAAGTACGGTTAAAAACCGCCCCATATCTCTGCTACCTATACTATCTAAGGTCTTTTGAAAAAACATAGCTACACAAATCTCTGAACACCTGAAATAAGCCAAATACTTAGTAACACCCCAAAACGGTTTTTTGGTCTGCTCTCCACTGACACTGCTCTCTTAACACGTCTAATAAAATTATACGAGAACTTGACAGCAAGAAATTTCCCCTTTGGGATCATTATGTAACCTTTCAAACTTTCGCGCGTAATCCAAATCTAATGAAAAAAGTATTTGTCCCCAAAATAGATCCCTTTTTTTCGAAATTTTCTTAAAATAAACGCAATCTGTGCTTTTTTGGAAAACATGTGTCAGGAAAAATTGAGACTACGTTTGGTGTCCCACAGGGTCTTGCTCGGTCCATTCTTTTTTCCCCATTTATTAAATATCTCTCCCATTTTACACCGGGGGGTTTTTTGATTCAATACGCCGATGATACTCAATTTATACACATTGTTACCATAATATTATTCGGAAATTTATTAACAAAAATGAACAAAATCTAACTAAAGCAAAATTGTATTTTCACACAAATGTTAATTTGAATCTACAAAACACAAGTTGTTTTTATTTTGGGCCCCGAGACAAATGGCACGATCCCAAGCGCACTCGTATCCAATTATGACAGCACCATAGTGCCGACAGCTCCATAAAAAACCCGCTTTATATTTCGACAACTGTAGTGTTCACCCCTTTGGGGATATATGCATTAGCGGTGGAGGAATGAGGCTGTGTATGTCTGTGTTTCGTTGTGGTGGTTTTTTTGGGGTGAAGCGTGTTTAAATTTTGTATGAAGGGGTGGTTGCTGTACCCCAAAGGAGGGTGACGTCATTTGCGGGGGGATTCGATTGGTGCGGGGCCCACCATGGGCGGGATTGGCTGGGGGCTGGCGGGGGAGACAAGGGGAGACAGGAAAAGAACCCCGGCCGAGCAGGGAGGGTACGGAAGGGGGGAGCAGGGGGAAAACGACCAGGGGGGATGTCTGGGGCGCGGCGGCGCGGCGAGCGCCGCTCCGCCTTTGTTATAGAAATCTAGTGCCTCGCCTTAAGTCAGTACCTTCGTGGGTTTTTGTTGCCTTTCCCCGTTCTCTAGTGACTTTGATTACTTACTTTCTATGATTTTCCTATTCTAATGTGAGTACACACTTGTGTATTTTTTGTGTTTTAAGATTTTACTGTGTATTTGATATTCGCATTATTGTATTATAAAAGATGTACAAGAATAACCTTGTAAAATGAAAAATAGATTTCTGATTCTGATTCTGATTTATGATACTGGGCTATAGATTTTAGTGTCATCAGCAAAAATTTGGCAATATGATGTAAGGCTGCAGGGAAAGGGTCATTTATATATACTACTAGGAATAGGATTGGTCATAGTGCAGAGCCCTGGGGTACCCCAAATTTGTACTCCCTGGGTCAACTCTACTCCACTTACTTTTACTTTCTGATGACGGTTGAAAAAAAGTCTTCAATCCATCTCAAGATTTTCCCCCAAATTCCAGTTCTACGGAGCTTCCATATTAGTCTTCCGTTCGTGTGGCACCGTTCAAATGCTTTTGTAAAATTGAGTACACTATGTCAAATGGGGGGTTTTTATGTCATGCATGTCCATCCAGTCCTTTAGTGACTCAAGTAGGTTTGCGAGACATGATCATCCCTTCTTGAAGTCATGCGGGTTTTTTAAACAGAACACTATTCTGTCCTTCAAATCTTTGATTAAGACATTCCTTAGTATCTCCCCCATTACTTTCCCAATAATGCAGGTCAGGCTTACGGGTGGGTAGTTTTTTGGCTGATTTTCGACTCCACTTTTGAATTTGGTGATACGATGGGTTTTTCCAGCTGTGGGTACTTCCCCAGGTGTTCAGGGATTGGTTTTTACAGTGTATCCCCGTGGCTAACACAGCTCTTATGTCCTCTGCCAATTATTTTAGCACCTTTGGGTGGATGTTGTCAGGACCTGGGGGCCCTTTACTCATTTAGTGGGTGCCCAAATTAGTCTTAACGACACTTGGGGTTCTATTTGGATTAACGTCAAATGTTCTCGTGATTTTCAGAGAGGTAGGTAACGGTTTCTTGTACCCTTTTCTCTCGTTGTAAGTCTGTTGGTGAAGTCATTTGCTAAAATTTACAAACCCCGTCATCCTCCTCTGTAAATACTGATTTGAAAAACCTATTCAATTCATTGGCATTTCTCTTACTTTTTTCCCGTGAGTGTATCATCTTGCATACATGTTCCCTTATTATTCGGTTTTCTATTGACATACTTTTACAATGCTTTCGATTGGCATTCACCTCTGCAAACAATTTAAGCTCATAGTCCCTTCTAACTATGCGCAATACTTTGTGCATTTGTTTTTTTTTCCTTGATATACTCCTTGTATCTTATCATGTTTGTGTCTTCTATGTAGCGCTTCCACGCAAAATGTTTGTTTCGGACGCTCTTTTTTAGTCAGCGTTGAACCATGGCAGTTTATCTCCCGGGTCTGGTGGGTTTTATATTTTTGGAAAAAACCCCTTTATCCAACGTTATTGTTTTCCCTGATGAAACTGCAAATTTCTTGAGGGGTTTTTCCCTTGTAATGCACTCTCCAATTATTTTTTGAATGATTCTTAAAATTTTCAAATCCCCCCTTAAGTATTAAATTTTTTTTCTTCATCATTTTGGGGGTTGTGGTGGAGTTTGGAGATATAGTAAAATTTGTGACCCCATGATCATTTTTCCCCCAAAAGGGTTTTTGCAAATTTCCCCAATTTTCAATATCATTGTCATCATTGGTGATACAAGGTCTATACAAGGATCAAACGGGGCCCTGGGGTTTCCTCTAGCACGGGTTTTTTGGTGACTTTTTGGGTCAAAAAATTATCTCCTCAACTGTCTAAAAACATATTTCGGAGATCCCTCTGGGGCATTTGTGCTGTTTGACTGCAGTCTATGTTTGAAAAGTTTAAATCTCCTGTTTTTTAATCACCATTTTTCAGGTCTCCCTCTTTTCAAAAACTGTAACATCTTCCCCTTCGTTTTCTTCAGGGATTACCCTTTCTGTATCCCAACCTGTGAGGATTTTCGACCTTTTCCTTCCCGACCCTTTTGAATTGACATTCTAGAATTTTTTTGCATCCGGGGCACACATCGAATCATCCAGGTTTTGCGAAAAAAATCATTGTTCATCCTCGTATTTCTTCGTATTGTCTTTCCCTTTTTAGGGGGTAATGTTCAGGTCCACTACAAAGTTCACTGTTTTTTTATGTTTTCTGGCTGAAACCCAATTTCTACTAGGTAATGATGTATATATATATATATATATATTATATATATATATTTATATAATATATATAATATATATATTATATTATATATTTATATATTGTAAAACCGCCACGACCTGGGTGGGGTGTGTCCTCGGGGGAGTGAGGGGGAATGAGGAGAGAGAAGGGGAGAGGGAGGTGCCCCCGCCCCTGGGGGGGCGCACGTGGCGGGCGTCCTCGGTTGTAGTTAGTAATTAGGGGCTGGCCTTATGCGAACACACGGGGCCCCTCTCTCCGCAGCTTCTTGCTATCCATCTCTTGGTTTTCGCGTTTTTTGGGATTGTTGATCTTTGTGTAGGAAGTTTTGCCCGGCATTTACTTGATCCGTGCATACTAGGGGTGTCCAAATTTATATTTCTTCGTAGTATTGAAAACACTGGGTTCCCCATTTTGGGGAGGCTTTCGGGGACCCCGTGCTAAGTTTTAGTATAGAAAGGGCGGGAAAGGCGGGAACGAATGGTTACCGGTTTTGGAGTTTTGGCTAGCCAGGAGACACTACACACACACACATCGCCTGTACACTAATTAACCTTTGTTTTGGGGGAGGCCACTCTAACAATAAACCCGTTTCCCCCTCCTTCTGGGGAGGGGATAGAAAGGTGGGAGGTCATTCCAGTAATAACGTAAAGGGAGGAACTTTCCCTCACCCTGTTTAAAACCCCCCGAGATATAACCCCGGGAGGATTGTGAGGTTTTACGTACATATTTTTTCAAGTATCACTTAGAGTGGAGGCGAAGCAGAGGGTGCTCTCACTCTTGTTTTTTTTAGTGATCCAGCCGGCCTGTCTTACCCTAGGCTGTAATCGGGTAGTATCTTTGTCATTTGAGCAGGAGAGAAGCAGGGAGGGTTACGCACTCTCTTTCTCTGGATAGAAGCTGGAGGCTTTTATTGGTTCACGGTTAGTGAACAGTTTGTTGCGCTTGATGCTGCAGTCTAACAGTGGCGACCTTGACAGATACTTGAAGTGGTGCTGCTACGTTCACATGTCTTGAAGTGTAATACGTTTTGTGTTCTTTGTGTTGTCTTTGTACGTCAGTTTGAGCACAGGCTAATCCACTATGCCGTCTCCTGTTTGGTTTCACGAGAGGGTTTTCCCGCCAGTCTCCTGATCACGTTTTCGTTACCGCCCTTCCCACCCCACAGTACGCTCCATCGTCTGGCGGGTGGCCGTGGTGAAAACCCCGTATAATGCACTCCACAACGCCTGTATACCAGGAGGTTGTCGAACGGAGTCTTTGTTGCAACGCTGGAATTGGGAAGTTTGAGGCGAGAGTAGAGAAAAATCGGAAAGGCAGTGGCAGTCTGGGAAGCGGAGAGACAGAGGCAGTTTGGAGCTGAAAAGTCTCGCTTGGAGTTCACTGCCGCACTCGTATGTCGCCTCAGGTGCCGACCTGGGAAGACACTGCCGAGTAGGCTCGCTAGAAGTCTCAAGCTAGTTCCGTTCTTTTGACGAGGCACGGGGACAGAGTGATTTAGGAGATTTGAAGGCTCGAGTAGTTTAATTAGCCTTGTGACGGTGGTTTGGACCTGGTAGCTAATGTGTTTGCAGGGAAAAGCCCTGGAGGCGTATGATCGCATGACGTGGATGATCTGGAGGATTATGATGAAGTTAGACATCACCCTCAAGTGTACGAGCGTTCGGCCAGAAGTAATACAGGTTCCATTCAGAGGTGCTCAGAAAGGCCCGGCGACACTACGTGCCCTGTGCTAGGTATCTGGAGAGACTCCTTGGCAAGGTGGGCTAATGACTGAGGATGTGGACTCCTGCAAAGACATCAGGATTAATCCTCAATGGAGCACTTTACCAACATAGCTACAAGGACATAGGTGCCAAGATTAGGGAGAAACTCTGTAAATGTTTTGAAAGGAGGCGGAACCGTGGGCCGATGACAGAGTCTTAGCTCTGACGAGGGTGGTGCCCAAGGTGGGTTGTACTATTTTCCGTACTCCTCGAGAGGACTGCTTGAGGAGCAGGCCTCTGTAAAAGACCGCCTGTCAGTACAGCAAGGTAAGTGACGAGAGAATGCTTAGGAAGTCCTTCATCTAGTCCTAAGGTAACCTGCTTCTATTGTAAGCATACAGGTCACATCAAGATGGAACTGTGCTAAGTGGAAGGCACTCAGTCTGCCAAGGCCGTGGCCCTATTGTTGGGTCCAGCCAAGGGAAGGGAGAGGGTTGAGAAGGACAAGGGTGGTGCTGTGGCCTCAGGTATACTGGGAGTAGTCAGGAAGGGACACTCCCCCCCGGTAAGAGCCATTGACCGTGTCTGTCCCCGGTTAACGTCGCCCCCAGATAAGCTCTCTCAAGTCGCCCCTGGACTGGGTGTAAGCCCTTCACGTGTCAAGGCGCGTAATGATTGAGGTTCCTGTTATCCAGTCATGGTGTTTCGAGACACGGGTCCCAACAGTCAGTGTGCAGGAATGTGACAGGAATGACGTTAGTACAGGGTGTCCGTGCTCGGTCGGGGACGAATTCGACGGAGTACTATGATTGTGTGCCTGTGAGCTGGTTTGTCCCTATTGTTACAGCTGCAGTCACGTGGCCTTGTCGTGGATTGTTTCGCCAGTGGCGGGTATATTTCCTGCTGGGGAATGACCTTGGCGTTAGCTAGGGTATTTTCCTTCCACCTACGCCCCCCTCGCGGTCCCAGGAGACCTTTGAGGCCTCGGCTGGTGTGGAGGAACGGGAGCGGGGTAGTGGAGCCTCACTCCCCGTGTTGTGCCGTCACGAGAGTCCATGGCCAGGAGCTGTGGCTAAGGACGAGCCGGTTCCTCTCAGCTTCCTGGTAACAGCTGTTCAGTACATCATGGTCACCAGAGAAGGAAAATCGGAGTGGAAGGGTGCACCGCAAGGGGGTAGTAGACTGAGAGCGCCCGGTAGGGAGGGCGACGGGTTCGCACCTTGCGGGTACACCAGAGTTGGAGCTACACTTGCTCACCGTCCTCTCATGTAATCGGGGCCGACTGTATTAAGACAGGCCCCTGGAGGAGCTTGAGGAAAGAAGGGGTGCTACTCAGATGTGGGGAGAGTTAGGGCTCGGTGTTACGTCTGCGCGCACCACCCTGCTTGAGTGCACCAGGCGGGCTGCGCCAGCCCTTCGCCTGGTCATGATCCTGGTGCTGACTGTTACAACATAGGGCTACCGGAGAACCGGAGAAGGATGGGGTTGCTACTGCAGAGGGTGGGGAGGTGAGGGCGTCGGTGTTAGTCTGACTGCGCACCACCCTGCTGAGTGACCGGAGACGATTGAAGTCCCAAAAAAAAAAAAAAAAACCACCCCCCCACCTTTCGCCGGGTCAGGGTGTTTTTGGGGCCGATTGTATGCCTACAGGTCACCACCTGAAACACCCGACCACTCATAGTCCTCGTTTCTGGAGGAGGAAGATTTTGATTCCCGCGGCCAGGCGCACCCGAGGGAGCGACGAGGAATGGAGGCGATTTACTGCCTGTGCTCGGGCTTAACACTTCACCCCCTAACTCGTTTTCTCCAAGGAGTTGGTGTCCATCCATCAGGTCGACTGGTTAGCCGCAACAGCAGGAGGAACGAGACCTTGAACCCCTGTTTGCTAGAGGGTGGGAGAGAAGAGATTAGGACAGGTAAGGAGGAGTTTTCAATCGTTTGTATCCAACGTGATGCACCGTTCGTGGACTGATGCGGCCACCGAGACTAACGAGGAGGGGACGTGCTACAAGTGGTGTTCCCACGAGTATCGGGAGGCGTTAGTGCAGTTAGCACATGAGGGGCCCTTGGCGAGTCACCTCGGAGTGAAGAAGACGGTTCAACGCTTGAGGCGTTACTTTTGGTGGCCAAAAATGCCTGCCCATGTGGCTTCGTACATCAAGGCGTGCCACACTTGTCATATAGTAGGCAAGCCTAACCAAGTTCTTCCAGTGGTCCCCTTAGCCCCTATTCATGCCGTGGAACCCCCGTTCACCCGGGTGATGATTGACGTTGTGGGGCCTTTACCCCATTCGTCGGCAGGGAACAAGTACCTGCTCACGATTATGGACGTCACTACCAGGTACCCTGAAGCTATACCAGTCAGGAGCATACACGCCAAGGCTATAGTTAAACACCTCATTGGCTTCTTCACTCACTTTGGACTGCCTAGGGAGCTGAAGTCTGATCGGGGAGTTAACTTTACCTCGAACTTGTTCAAGCAGATGCTAAATGACTGGGGGATAAAACATGTGTTGTATAGTACCTACCATCCCCAGTCACAGGGTGCGCTAGAAAGGCACCATCAGACGCTAAAGACCATGCTGCTGTCCTTTTGCTATGACATTGGGAAGGAATGGGATCTGGGAGTGCCTTTCATCATGTTTGCCGTGAGGGAGGTGCCCTCGGAGTCTTAGTTTCTCGCCTAATGACTAGTTTTCGGCCACCGGGTGCGGGTCCTTTGGATGTAGTGCGGAGGCGTGGAGTGGCGCCGCCCAGGGCAAGGCCGAACCATTGCTTGACTTTGTAGCCCGTACCCGGGGAAAGTTGCACCGAGCTCTAGAGGTGGCTCGGGAGAACCTAGTTGTGGCCCAGGCCAGAATGAAGGTCTACTATGACCGGAAGGCCAAGGTAAGGAGTTTCCAGCCAGGGAGGAGGTACTAGCTCTGTTGCCTCTGCAAGGGAAGCCGTTGGCCGCAAAGTTTTGTGGTCCATACATAGTGGAGAGGAGAGTGGGCGATTTGGACTACTTGATCGCTACTCCTGACCGACGCAAGGACTTCCAGCTGTGTCACATAAACATGCTGAAGCCCTACTACCGCCCCTCATACCTCCAGAAAGGGTTGAGTGATTCTCTCAGTTTAGGAGGAGGGAGGAGGAGGAGTGTGATGGCCTGCCGGTGGTGGGGGTGGAGAAGAAGAGGGAGTTAGTGATGGTGAGAGTGGTGAGGCTCCTTGGGGTGAGCGGCCACCGCCAAAGGGACAAGGTGTAAGCCCGGAGGAGGGGGCACCTTGGTCCTGACGCTTGGTGCGGGAGAGGAGCCAGGCTTTGGAGACGTTGTTCCTGTCGGACTGTGGGAGAACAACAGTCAGGAGGCCCTCAGGGAGAAATTGCAACATCCGTCCCCGGAGAGAGGGAGGAGATGTGTCGGCGGCTGTGGCAGTACCCCCGGGTCTTTGCAGTGCCCCCGGGCGGACTACGTGGGCTGTGCACGACATTGATGTTGGCGGTGCCGCGCCAGTAAAGCTTTCTCCCTATCGGGTTAATCCCCTCAGGCAGAAGTCCCTGGAGGAGGAGATTACTTATATGCTTGATCACAACTTGATCAAACGGGGGTCCAGTGAATGGAGCTCCCCAGTCACCCTGCAGCCCAAGCCTGATGGCAAGGTCCGCTTTTGTGTCGACTTTAGAAAAGTTAATACACTGTCGAAGATTGACACCTACCCTCTGCCTAGGGTCGACGACTCGGTGGACAAGATAGGGGCTGCCACCTACATTACCAAGGTAGATTTGGTCAAGGGTTACTGGCAGGTACCTCTCTCGGAGCGGGCCAAGCAGGTGGCCAGTTTCGTGGTAAATGGGGCGGTGTATCAGTGCCAAGTAATGCCTTATGGCCTGAAAAATGCACCAGCCCCACCCTTCCGAGATGCTCATGGATCGGTCATGGAGGGGGGGCCGAACTATGCCGTGTATATTGGGACGTGGTGTGTTTTGACTCCAGCTGGAGTATCACCTTGACCACGTGGAGTCACTTGTTCGTCGCCTGGTGAGGCTGGCTTGGTGTCAATTTGGGACAATTGTAATTTTTTGTCCAGCCCGTTGCAGTACTTGGTTTTACGTGTGGACATGGCCAGGTGTCTACCTCGAGCTAAGGTGGAGGCCATAAACAACTTCAAGGTACTTTCTTGTCGGCGGGCTCTTCAGCGTTTCCTGGGCATGATAGAGTACTATCGGCGGTTCATCAAGGGCTATTCTACTGTGCTGGCCCCCCTAACGGACTTACTGCGAAAAGACAGAATGGTGAGTGGGTCCGCAGAATGTGAACAGGCTTTTGCTCATTTAAGTCGTTACGCTGCCCATTCTATCCTGCGCGCCCCTGACTTCACTAAGGCCTTTTGTGCATGGCGACCGCTGCTAGTCGAGTTGGGCGTTGTGTGCTTTGTTATTGCAACAGGGGGAGGAATCAAAGGTCACCCAGATATTCTTCTCTAAGAAGTTCACTGCCGCTCCAGCGGAATTATCCCGTTATAGCGCAGAGTTATTGCCCTTCTCTCTTGGCCTTGCAGCTTTTTGAGGTGTAACTTTTTGCCTCATATGGCCACGGTGATCCAAGTCACTGTACCATCAACCCTTTGCAGTTCTTG